>CAJUYG010002281.1:34139-47254 GCA_910591675.1 Galerucella calmariensis | reverse complement strand
GCATGTCGTATTTAAGTCAAAAACATTGGGACATGTATAGGACCTTAATGGGATATACCAGCAAAGTTCTGTGTTATTAGGGAAAGGGTAGTCTTGACGGCTAGTTAGAAAACAATCTACTAAATTATTGGGGATTCCGTCACAATCTGGGCTGGTTAAGAAATTAAACTCTTTTTTACTACTTCCAAGCTTTCGGATTTATTTGAATCCTTCATCAAGGCTAAAATATGAACAGTTCAAATATCAAGTGGTAAAAATTATAATTTATTCAAACTTACGTGCAAAGTGAGTTTGTATAAATTAAGTAAAACATCATTATATAAAACACGAATATATCCTCCACTAAACGTGGTAGTTGAAAGTTACATCTTGAAAATAAAATCTAAATCTGATTGAAGTCGAACATGAAGACAAAATTTGTAATTAAAATTCTTGAGTTTCTTATATGTATAAAAATAATATTTCTTTTCTTTAATATTTTGCTAAGAATCTGGTTTATTAGTTGTATTGAACTATGAAAATTATTTACGAGGGTCAATGAAATTATTATGAAGATATTATAAATGTATAACTTTCTTAACCAGCCCAGACTGTGACGGAATCCCCAATAATTTAGTAGATTATATAAATATATATATATATATATATATATATATATATATATATATATATATATTGAAATGATATTGAAATTACCAAATCCCAAGTAGCATAATTAATTTAATTATTAGAGCATATAATGCTATCAAACAAGTATTTAGGGAAGAAATATCAAGCTATCAAGCTATATTTTATGTTGAATTGCAAGAAGGAAATAGTATACAAAATCAAATTCTTTATAGAAAGATGTTTTATTAAATAAAAATAAAATAGAATAAAGTACCTACTTTGAACTTCTATCATAGAAGAAATTATTTCATAAAAGTGTACTGGCTTATAAATATCTTGTATAATAAAATTATTATCTCTTGAATGATTCATAACTATTCAGTACCACAAATATCCTGACCTAAAACAGAAATTTAATTAAAATAATAATAGTAATTATTTATGATTTAGAAATTTTGAAGTTATTATGTCAAAATATCATTTTATAGGTTAATATGTCAGGATGACCTTATGTCAGATTGTTCTGTGGAATTTTGATAATGAAACATAGAAATAAATAATTTGTTTGTTTTTGTTAATAAATAAGAAAATTTTATATTGAAAATGAAAGAGATTTAGAACAAGTTTATGATAACGGATGGTAGAATTAGATTTAAGAAATCAATTTAAAAAGGTTACATGAATAATAATTGGATTACAGGTTGTAGAAATTTTAAATTTTAATGAAAAAGGTTAATTCACATTGTTAGATGTTTGTAAGAATAAGGTAATTTAAAAAGTGTTTATTTCTGAAAATTTTAATGATAAGAAGTGTATGAAGAATTGTAAAAAGAAATAGATGGAAGAAATCGGGTAAAAGGAATTTTATTACAAGAAAAGTTCAAAAATTTCAAAATTTTAAGAAATCAAGTAACATTGAAAGATCACATAGCAACGGGAGGATAAAAAAGTTTGTTTGGGAACGCTAGTTAGTGGGTTGGAAAAAGAAAGATTTAGATATATGGTGGAAGGAAAGAAAAATTTAGATAAAAATTAAAGAAAAATCCAAAACAGTCCAATATTCCATAATTAGGTGAATTGAAGAGATAAATTAATGATCAAATAAAATAATAAGAATACTCACCAGAAGAAAAGAATAAATTATCCAGAATTTGAACCATTAGATCCCATCCCATCCTAAATTGTTTAGAACTCCGATACTCGCTCCGATATTTCCATAAATAGTGCACAAGGTTAGTGACTTTCAATTATTGGTACCAATAAATAGATAAAAACAATATTCGGTCAGCTGTACAGCCAAATAACGTTTTCCGTGACAATTTAAAAAAAACTATTTTAGATTTAGATTCCAAATGTTGTTTCTGTAGGTTAAGTTTCTTGTTGAACAGCGAATCATTTTAACAGTATATTTTTCACTGAAATCTTCAATTTTTTGTACCTACTTATTCATGTAACTTATTGTGTTTTTTTATAATTTAAATTTATTAAATAGCTCTTTTCGAATATCAATTTTATTTAAACAATATTACAACTTGTTCTAAATCACAGCCACAGCACATTAAATTTAAGGTTATATAGGATTAAATGTCATAGACATACACTTTTCATGTGTTCTCTATGGTCATAGAAATACATGAGCGCATCAATTTCTATTAAAACCATAAAGAACAATATTTTCATTAAAAAAGGATAAATTTAGTCTACTATTATCTTTTGGAACAGGGAATATAGTAAAATTAAAATTTAATAATAAATTAAATTATATAATTCTTATACATATTATATAGAAAAGGGATTTTTTTTATTTGGCGCCAGAACCCGAAGAGAGTAGGAGTTTTCATGTTCCCGCATAGTGAGTTAGCTTAAAAATGGGTAAGTTGAAGGTTGAGAATAAAAATAATTAAATCACTTATAAAAGTAAAACACAAATAAATTAAAACCATTACAATATATATATACAGGGTGGGGCAATCTTCTGACATCGGAGGATTACATTGTTGTGGTAAGAGATAGAACTTCATAGTTTTGTGTGAGCTAAGACAGTTACTGAGGGCACATTTTGAAAATACTTTCGATTCTACAGGGTGTTCCAAAACCACGTAGCAACACAAACTTACATTTTTTTAAATGGAACGTACTATATTTTGCTTAAGAATCGAAAAGATCTCACCGAGAGCGTTACAAAAATATAGCACTCTATTATATTATAAGGGTGTTTTATAAAGATATGGCCAATTATTAGCAAAAAAGACCTCCTCTTTAACACTCTGCAGAACAGTAAATTAAAATAAATCAACAAGTCTTTGTGTTCAAATGTCATACACACATCATTGGCTGTGCTCAGTATTAATTACTTTTTTCATCGGTGGCTCTTTTAATAAAGGGTGAAACAAAACGCAAATCAAGCAATATCTCAAATTTTTTAAATGAATCACCCTATAAGTCTTTTTACAATTTGTTAGTACAATTAATAAACTTTCAAACGATGTAGTAAACTTAGAGCATTAGTTAATGGAAAATCGTAGATATTTTATGATAATGGTCAAAGCAAGTATTTTACATACACAAATTAAATGGTATTAAATTTTTACATGCAACCTCTTGTAAATTTCAACATTTCTAAGGCATATATTTTGATCGTAATTTTGGATGCATCTACAATATCTAATCAATGAAATAAAATATTTGCTAATACCGTAGGTACCTACCTGGAATTACCAAAAATTTCAGATTTATTCATGTTTCACTTTCAAGAATTGTTATTATAGGCTTGTTTGAGAATGGGAGAAACATAATCAAGCCATATTTTTGATTATATCAAGTGGGCTACTATCAAAATAGTATCTACTAATAAATGTCAAAGAGATATTGCTGTATTCTTCGTTTGTGTTTAGGAAGTTGATTCAAACACAATAGTTAACTTGTGGTTCCAACAAGCGATGGAGCATTTGTATATCAGAAATTTTACCGACAGGTGGATAGGACGTGGTGGACCAATTTCGTGGCCTCCTCGATCTCCAGATCTCACACCGATGGATTTCTTTTTATGGGGATACATCAAGCAACTTGTGTATAAAACGTAACGCATTTTCCACAATAACTCCAGCTATGTTGGAAAGAGTAAGATCCTCGTTTTTAAAAAAAATTGTATGGAAGTAAATGATCGCCATTTTGAACACTTAGCATAAACTACCATACTTATTATAGAATGTCAATGTTCATTTATGTAAATGTGAGTGTGCTTATAATGTTGGTTTTCATAATTGTTAGTTTTTTAAAAATAGTGTAACGGTAAAAATTCTCCGTAAATCATTTAGTTCTTAGATGCCATAGAAATCAATAGTTCATTACGAATAGTATTCGCAGTTCCGCTCTGCACCGTACCCTACTCTATGCGACGCGAAAAATCGCCCTCAGGGAATTTTAGTTTCGAGTGTTGAATGACAGGGCTTCATGAACGAGAAATCATAGATGTGACGTGACAGTCAGTTCCTTCTTGTTCGTCTTCCTAGGCAGTACTTATTTTGTCTGTGAGTTTATAAAACCCCTCGTGGCCATTTTGAATTTGTGCAACAGGTGTTGGATTTAGCGGCCCGTTGTGGGAAATATTGGAAAAACTGGGTTCTGGGAATGGTATTGAGGATTTTAAACCGTTGAGTTGGCCCGATGACCAGGATTTCACCCGATTCTATCGGATCTAAAATTTTAGATGGAAAATAATTGAAACTGTCAAGGAAGACTTGGTTTAGGAGCTCACTTGCCGTTGTAAGTACTTGTTTTATTCGTTGTTTGGTTCATGACTCTTATTGAAAAGGATTTTTGTGATTAACACGTGAACCCCGTTTTCTTTGTAGTGTGGGCAAGATCTTACATTATTTTTTTTCTTCTCCCCTGATTTGGTGATTTGTGGACCACGTGGAGGATAATCGTACGTTCCTTTTGAAGAACCTCAGGAGAACCTACCTGGGTAAATACACATTTAATCATATTTTATGAGTAGATATTTTATCAGAGAATTCTAGGTGTTTCATGACCTAAGGGAAACAATTTTACTTTTAGATATGGTTTTAGGTAGAGAAAATATGTAAATCGTTATAAGGTTTCTCAATTGTTAGAAGGAGTTAATGCGAATAATTTAACAGGGTGGGAGCATATAAGTCAGCTGGGGTTAGGGAACACTGTTGCTGAGTAGTGGAGTAATGATGATTTCGTTCTAGGGTTTTTGTAATTGGCTCAAAATATTGGATTGGAAGTCGGATGTCAATTTTAGTAATTCTGGTATCAGTTTGCTGTTCACCTACGGGACAGGAATAGGAGCTTGGACAGTGTCGTGGGAGCCTCCTACTAGAACTCCTACTAGACTCCGTGAAGGCGTGAAGCCTACCATTCAGTTCACCAACTGGTGAAGTACAACTGTTTTTTTTATGATACAGAAATTTTGAGTATAACAAGTAATTTTCAGTCTTTTAGAAATTTGATAAACTTTTCGTAATTTTAGAATTTAGTACCTACTAAGGTTTACCTATACATATTTATATATCTATACACATTGTGGGTTGCTCCTATTTGGACAGCCACTGGTACGTACCATTGGTCTTCATCTTATTAACATATATGGTTTATATTTAGATTGAACTTGTAAAATTTTGATATCGTTTGCGCAATCTTGTCTGTTGGGTACAATAACTACAACCAGTAGGTTGTAGCTGATATTGTTTATAATTCTTGATCACCTGTAATTTTAGTAAACTTAACTTTTGTTTGTAAATTAATTACGTATTTCATAAAATTTTCTGAACAGTAAGGGGGGGTAGACTTGGTTTTTAAGCTTGATCTGTTAACTAATGGTTCTTGGATATTCTCCGTACTTCAAGTAAGCTAACCATCTCTACGGTACCTTGGGATGACACACTGGTGTTAGTACTCGAGAGATTGGGTTGGACCTAGAACAGTACTTGACGTAGGGTTGAGTATACCTAAGTATTGTCTGGTTAATGTTATTTATGTAATACTCTTTCATATATTTTTTGTTCTGTTTAATTGGGTGAATTAACTTTTACAGCCTTCAGCCTTTTGTGTGCCCTGGTTCATCAGCCTTCAGCCGAGTACCAGGTTTTGTAAATTTTGACGTTTGTAAACTTGACATGTGTAGATATGCTATACACTTGAAAAGAGACATTAGGTCCAAACAAATCAATAATTAAAGTTATTCTTTAATCAGGGGAACTTTCTGGTTTTATTTTGTGATACCTGTATGACCTTCCTAGTGAGGAATCATAATCGTTAACTTACTGAGGAGTTGTGGGTTAATTTGAAGAATCTTTAGTACTTGTTTTTAACTTCTCTGGCGCCCAATTTATCAACTTAAGTTTAGAAGGATCCACCCCTTCTTCGACTCGAAGCTAGTCGACGGCAAGTACTGACTGCCTGCGGGACAGTCTAACATCTATAACGAACATTGGAAGTTTGTGGGTTTTTATTAAGTATATGGTTCAGTGCTGGTCTCTAACGATGGAGTTTTGTTAGAGAAAATCTTTCGTTATAATAGAAAAAGTTGGAAAACGAATTACAAGCTTGCATTTTACATAACCAAGATATACTGTTTGTGGTGACTTGAGTAATTATTTCGTAAAGACTACAAACTGCTTTTATATTTATTAGTACCTACTATAATGACATTAGCCTACTTACAGTAAACAAAAATATTTCTTCCAACATAATTCCTTCTTTCCTTCCTCTAATGGTAAGAGTAGAAGTCAAAGATATTTTAGATGCATCCAAAATTACGATTAGAGTTCATGCCTTAGAAATGTTAAAATTCACAAGATGTTGCATGTAAAAATTTAATACCATTCAATTTGTGTATGTAAAATAATTGTTTTTGACCATTATCATGAAATATCTACGATTTCCCATTAACTAATGCCCTAAGTTTACTACATCGTTTGAAAGTTTATTAATTGTACTAACAAATTGTAAAAAGACTTATAGGGTGATTCATTTAAAAAATTTGAGATATTGCTAAATTTGCGTTTTGTTCCACCCTGTATTAAAGAAGCCACCGATGAAAAAAGTAATTAATACTGAGCACAGCCAATTATGTATGTATGACATTTGAACACAAAGACCTGTTGATTTATTTTAATTTACTGTTCTGCAGAGTGTTAAAGAGGAGGTCTTTTTTGCTAATAATTGGCCATATCTTTGTAAAACACCCTTATAATATATTGCTATGCTATATTTTTGTAACGCTCTCGGTGAGATCTTTTCGATTCTTAAACAAAATATAGTACGTTCCATTTAAAAAAATGTAAGTTTGTGCTGCTACGTGGTTTTGGAACACCCTGTAGAATCGAAAGTATTTTCAAAATGTGCCCTAAGTAACTGTATTAGCTCACACAAAACTATGAAGTTCTATCTCTCACCACAACAATGTAATCCTCCGATGTCAGAAGATTGAAATAAAAACGTCTATTTTTGGAAACCGCATTTATTTCACAAGAAAATAATTGCATTAATAAAAAAACTGACCTGAATAACCTTAGTGTTATGTATGCCTATCTATTAGATTTTGAAAAACAATCTTTGCAAAATTTAAATTCCAATCAAAATTAACTTCATTCAAATAGACCTTAATATCAGAAATAAAAATTGAAACATTTTTTGTTGAATGTCATATTGTTTTTTGAGTTTTTTGAGTTTAATTTATAATGCACTTTTGTGTCAATTTTTTTATATATTTTACAATTATACCGACATTCTCACTTAAATAACGTGAGTAAATGTATACATTAATTTATTTTATAATTTGACCATATATCTTAATAATTTTTAGTCCTTGAAAATGAATATGTTATATTCGAAAGCTCGGAATATATTTTAAAAAGAGTACTCTCTGGTATTTCCTTGCCACATCCCCACATAAATCGTCTCCTATATATATATATATATATATATATATATATATATATATATATATATATATATATATATATATATATATATATATATACCAACAAAATAGTAAGGCGCTAACAACTGTTGCAAGTGGTACACTCGGAATAATATCTTAACCTAAGCAACAACTATCATAACTATCTTTACCAACTTATTCTATAAACGAAATAAAAAAAAATGAAGAACTAAATAGATATTTATAACTTGCGTGTCCTTTTGTGATGCAGGATGAAGTTGTACGTCTCATTTCTGTAAATGAACAGCTACAATTTCTACAACTTTCCAGACAACATCAACTTCCAGACTATGTGCAGTTTTCACAAGATAGTACTGTACTACAAGTCTTACAATGGAAGAGAAAAAGAGAGTAAATGGAAAGCACTAAAATATAAACCTCAATAAATACCATTTACATAACTAAAAAAAATAGAGTCAGAGCAATAATTAGAGTTAAGTTAAATATGGAATATTATTTTTTAATTTGAATAAATACTAGTGCCTACAAAGTTTTTAAGTATATGTACCAGAATTATTCTGTAAATGACGGAGTATGGCAACATCGCATTTTGAATATTTTAGTTTGTGATGAGTTATTTTTTTTTATTCTTTATTATTGTATTCAAGTTGCTAAGTACATGCAGACAAAAGAAACTGATGGAGAAATAACATACCCTACCTGGTCAAGGATGTCGGGGCTTCAAATAATTGTTGGAAAACTTGAAGTCAGCTCCAAAAGTGTTTTGAGACCGTGTCCCACCAATTGAAAGGATAAATTAGAATTAATGATAGAAAAACTGGCGAATATGTTGTTGATAATACTAATCAAATACTCTAGACTGATGTAATATATATTTTATTCTAATCACTTTGTTTAACTTTTACGTGAAATTATTAGCGATGAAATATACCCTGAATTTACTTCAGATGAGAATAATGCTAATTTTTTCTTTATTTAAATAATGTGATTACCTCCAATAATTGAACAGTTTAACAAAAAAAGGATATGTTACATACCGGTAGTAATGGCTGACAGATCAATATCTCTGGTTTCCGTACAACGTGGTGTATTGAATCCTCTTGGAGAAGTTTGGAGGAAAAGTATCCACTAACAATATCTCTAATATTTCCTACCAATTTTGAGAAACGTATGAAATTATCCCTACAAAGGAAGACAGCGAAATTCTACCCAATTCACCGTTTCAAACCACGTTGATTTTGGTCACCAGAAACCTTCTTCCACGAAATCCTTTACTCAGTACCACTGATCGGTGAATATCGTGATTTTGAAAATTTTTAAGCCCGTTCAATATGATCATGATTGATGATATACATCAATGTAGGAGGTTTTCTATGAGTCTAGGTTTAGGGTATCTGTCTTGAAAAAATTTCTATTCGTAATATTGAAAATTATAAGACAGATTTCTAAAAAAAACTATAAAGAAGAAATATTTTTACATGAAATCAATTGCATCAGGTCTACACATTAATCGCTTATAATTTTGGTAACCCAGCAATAATCTGCGTGTTCCTCACCTAGATATCAAAATACAACTCACTCTTGTGCGTACCAATACTAAATTTTGTGATTATTAGGCCAATTGCTCGGACCCCATCAATCTGTTCACAAATAGAAAGTAATTATTTTGGTATACTTTTCTTAATGTAACAGTACCAAATATTTATGTTTCTGTAATCTGTTGTTCACCATTGGTTTCCCCCACCGGAGCTGTTGCTTCACTATCAGCTGAGACTTGACAATGAACTTCATTATTTGAATGATCAAAAATAATGACATCTCGGCTAGTGCTGACAACATTAGTTTCTGGGTCATATACTCTGAAACCTTTAACTACCTCAGAATAACCAACGAAAATTTGCTTTTTGGCTTTTTTGTACCCTTTAAATCTCTTCTTTTCGGCTATATGTACCATGGCTGGACTTCTAAAGATTTTAAAATGACTAATATCAGGCTTCCATTTGTGCCATAATTCAAAAGGTGTCTTGTTATCTAATCCAAAAACCGTCGATCCATTTCTAATGTAAGCGGCAGTATTAACAGCCTCTGCCCAAAATTTTTTTTCAAGGTGAGCGTCAAAAAGCATACATTTTGCCTTTTCGACAACAGAGCGATTCAATCTCTCGCACATACCATTTTGTTCAAGAGTACACGGGTTCGTTTTTTGATGTATGATACCATTAGATTCTAAAAAACTATCTAAACGTTTATTCACGAACTCACCCCATTGTCAGATCTGAAGATTTTAATTTCAAAGCTCAGCTGCTTTTCAACCAGGATCTTGAACTTTTTGAAGCAATCAAAGTTTCGTCTTTTGTTTTTAAAAAATGAACAAATGACATACGAGTGTAATCATCAATCAGGAGCATGAAATATCTCGAACCACCAATAGATTTAGTTTCCATTGGGCCGCATACATCACCATGTATAACTTCTAATGGGTTTTTAGCTCTAGAACCTTTATTCTTAAAAAGTAAGCGAGTCTGTTTTCCTTCAAAACATGTGAAACAGTTACATTTTCCAATTTTATTGACATCTGAACAATTAAGTCCTAGAACTGAATCATTTTTAATTTTTTTAAATCAGAGGTATTAATGTGACCCAATCTACGGTGCCATGTCTCTATTGAGACACTCAATAAACAATGTTCATTTAGTACATTTAACTTGTATACACCATCTACAAGTTTAGCCAGTAGGTTCAAAACATACTTCGTTTGCATTCGCTAGTAATCGGCTAACAGACAAAAGATTTGTTGACAACTGCGGAACGCACAAAACATTAATAAATGTTACATCAAAAACATCTTTACCAACAAGTGTTTGTTAATAAACAACTCCTTCTGCTTCAACAGGAACCATTGACTTGTTAGCAACCATTATTTCTTGAGAACACGAGTTTGTAGTCACTTTACTTAAAATGTTTTTATCCGCGACAAGATGTAAACTTGCACCAGAATCAATGTACCAATCCGTTTTTTTCAAATTACCATTTGAAAATACGACACTGAACGCGTTTGCATGATCAGTTTTTCCGCCGTTTTTTAATAGGGTAAGTCCGGGATAGATGGCCATAGTTTTTCTAACGGTTAAAAACGCACACAAAATTTTTTTTTCTGCAGAATATTTATTGCTAAAGTTAAGACGTAATAGTACTAGTATAACATAATTTGGTCAATTCTGATGAAAAACTAGGTATAAACTTTAAAAAAGAAAAATTTGAAAATGAGTGGCATGGCCATCTCTCCCTTGCCTTCCGGGAGTGATGGCCATAAAAAAATTAATTAAAGGTATGCTCAGTGATTGGGTGTTTTTTGCCCTTTTTGTCAAGTTTTCCACACTTTTGACAGAAGTCGCCGTAAGACGTGCAGTCTTCGTGTAACCACATGTTACAGTGTATGCATTTAATCCAGTCTACCTTACTTTTTGTCTGTGTATAGTCTTCCCCACACCCGACGCACACATTTTCACCAAAATCTTCGGTTTCACTTTCGTCACTTTCTAAAATTACTTCTTCATCTTCTTCACTGCTTGAAAACTCCTTTTTTCTTCTCTTTATTGCCTTGAATACCTTTTTATCTTTCTTTGCAGCCTTTTTGTCTTCAGCCTTTTTTTCTTTTTCTTTGGACTTTCTGTCTTTCTCTTTGCGATTGTTCAGATGTTCTGGAGAAGTTAAAATAGTCGCTACTTGCTTAGCTCGTTTTCTAACTTCATTTATTTTTTCTGGAGCAGATGGCGACAAGTCGGACAATATTTTCGAGGGAGTTATTTTGTTATTTATGGTTTTAGAAGTTGATGGCTGTGCTTCCAAGTTACCGTTTGGTTGGTTTGTAATCTCTGTTGGTTTTTGAGGCGATGAGTTTACAGTTTTTGCCGGAGAGGTTTTTTCAACACAAAAAGCATAATCCGGTATAATATTGCGATTGAAAGGCAGAATTCCCGTCGCTTTAAAGCCAGACGAACCATTTTGTATAGTAGCCGCCTTTCCCCAACTTACACTCAGAAGCTCACCAAATTGGTATCTGGTAATACGCCGTCCAACATGATTTCTGAGCCATAAACGACACGATTCATAAAAATGCGCTTTTAACGACTTAAAAAAGCTTCTGTCCAAAGGCTGAAGATAATGTGTGGTATGGCTGGGCAAGCATAATATGATGATGTCATTAGATTCTGCAAACTCCAACATTTCGACTGAATTTACATGAGAAGCATGTCCGTCAAGCACTAATAGGACTTTTCCTTGAGGTTTTCTAGGTACAAAATGTTCACGCATCCACTGAAGAAAAATGGTGGCGTTGATGTAGGCAGATTTTTGTGCCATAAACAACATAGATCCCGGTGGCAGATCATCCTCCCACTCTTGTTTTTTATTTTTTCCCTTCATTATAACCGCAGGCGGTAAAAAGTTACCCTCAGCATTGCAACACACTACCAAGCTGACTGTTTCTCCCTTTTCGGTGGATGTTACCGTCGACACAGCCTTGGACCCCTTTCTGGCAAGCACTTCGCCTGGTCTACTGTTGAGTTGGAGACCCGTTTCATCGATATTAAATACGTTTGCAGGTTTATCAAATAAAGAGTTCTGTTCCATAGTTGTTTCAAGTAAATCAAAATAATCTCCCACTTCCTTTCGGTTCATACCTGTTGCTCTAGCTATGGAGACACCTTCTGATTTACGAATACTAATTTCTGGATGACGGCTTAGAAACAAAGTAAGCCAGTCGTAACCAGCTTTTCCAATTTCATTATTAAACTTGTGTTTAATTCTTAGCTGTTCTGCGAATTGATAAGCGATGGTCCTGATGTCGTCTCTGGTTAATGGAAAACCTCGTTTTTGCATACACAGAACATGTCGTGATAGTCGATCTTCATGATCTCTTCCAAAGACGCTGCTAGGGCCCATACTTCCCTTTTGAGAATTTCCGGTTTTAATTCTACGTTCTAAGGTCTTACGTGGTATGTTGAATTCAATAGAGGCTCGACGAACAGAACTATTTCCATCAACAACACTTTTGATTGCGTGTGACAGATCATCTTGTGACCACGTACCACGTGTTTGTACAGATTTTCTTATGTACTTGTTCGGCATCTGCAAATAAATAATAAAATTATATTTTTATGAGCTGACAAATCCAAAAATCCAACATTTATTTAAAGGGAAACTATGGCCATCTTTCCCTGAAAAAAGCGGGCCATCTCTCCCGATTGTCCGGTAGAGATGGCCATAGCGAGTGTCAATACCACGTTTTAACTAGAAACTCGATTTGAGGTTATGTAGGACACCGCAGCATAGCAATAGCCAATTCCGTTCTTTAAATTTCGAAGACACAATAGAAAATTATAAAATTGAATTTTAAGAATACTTCACATAAAATATTCCCCGATGTGAAATTACATAAAATTAGATTACTCACCTCATCTGCGATTTTTCACTCCGTGGACAACACAACAC
The DNA here is from genome assembly GCA_910591675.1 of Galerucella calmariensis. Lineage (NCBI taxonomy): Eukaryota > Metazoa > Arthropoda > Insecta > Coleoptera > Chrysomelidae > Galerucella > Galerucella calmariensis. The sequence goes on along the minus strand of CAJUYG010002281.1, from coordinate 34,218 downwards.
GCACACTACAGCTTACTTTGTCGACTGACGCGAGTTTTAATTTTTAAATTAAAACGTTTGTTTTTAAAAATTTATTTAT
>CAJUYG010002281.1:12034-34129 GCA_910591675.1 Galerucella calmariensis | reverse complement strand
AGTTTGTTTACTACTTTTTTGTTGACTCTGCTAGTCTGGATACTTAATAGTAGGGGAGCCCACGAGGCTAAATGGGGATTTACTCGAGCGTCGTAGAGACCTATTGGGATGCAAAGCTTAGATGATAAGAAGAAAAAAATGTTATGTGATATATACCTTTACATCGGTGGGGGAAGCGGCTATAGATTTTTAAATATGTAAAAAAAAACTGTTGCATAGACATCCTCGAGCGCATCAGATATTGATAGCATCAATGCCCTACGTATTTTTAATAATGTACGTATGTTAATCTGATCGTTTGCATGATGCGGGTGGTTGTATTTAAGGGTTGAAAATGAAAAAAAAAAAAATTTAATCGAGCGCGTCAGATTTTCTAAGGGAGTGTTAAGTACACCAAAAAAAAGCTCTCATTCACTATTCTGACGATTTCGATGGGACGCAAACTCGCTGCCATTTTCATAATGTGCAAAAAAAACCGCCATTTTGAAATACTCAAGCGCGTCAGATTAAGATATATATGGTTCATCTTTATGTTCTAAACGTACTGTCTAATAATCTGACGATTATCTAGAGGGATTCGCCTGATCTGACAAAAAAAATTAGAAAAACGGTTCACTTTAAAGGCCATCCCTGCAACTTCCCGCTAATTCCATTCCTGGGCGCTTGAAATTGTACTTATGACATTTTTGAGCTCAAAATATAATTTACGTGATATTTTGAGTTCGCTGAGTTCAAAGAAATAATATTTCTATGCATTTGAGCTCTCTCAGCTCGAAAGTCTGATAAAAGTTTCATAGAACACTATTGTTGGAATTTCCAAACCGCAATAACTTTTGAATGGATCAACCAATTTTCACGCGGTTGGCACCATTCGACGCAGTTTTATCATCCTCGTAAGTAATTTTGCAATTTTAATTGTTCGAACCACAAATTTCGGAGTAATCCCGAAAAAACACTTTTTCGGGTTTCTTTCGTTCACGATATCTCTCGAACGAATCAACCGATTTTGACCAGCTTGGTGGCGATCGACGTGGTTTTTCAAGTTCAAAGGCGGATTAGTTTTTGAAGTTAATCGATAAAGCCGGTTAAAAGTTATTCCAAAAAAACCACATTCAAAAAAATTTTTTTTCTTATTTTTTTACGAATGAGTCTTTATGATCAGCTGTGATGGCGTCATGGCAACAGAAACCAGAGTGGGGACGGAGTGAGAGAGTAATAGATAGAGAAAGAGTGAGAGAGGAATAGAAACGCGGAGAAGGAAATGTAGGTATCACGCAGCTGCACGCATTTAACTTGATCGACGAATTTTTGTTATTTCGGCTTGCGGAAATCGTCAGATTATATATTTTTCATTATTCTTGAATAATTTCCTTCAAAATAAAAAAAAATTTAGCTACGCTCGAGAATGTCGAGATAACGTTTTTTTTTTTACAACTTTGTTGCCCTCCCCTTTTTTTACGTCACTCTCAAATTGTCAGATTAGTGGAATATACACTTTTTAGGATGTAATTAACTCACCCTACCTTAATCTGACGCGCTCGAGAATTTATGATGGTCAATTTTTTTTTACTAATCTGATCCTGTATCCTTAACGGGCGGCCTTATATATGGGCCTCATGTTTTGTGGAGGTACTTAACCGGGTACAAGGTATCCCCCTGTATATTAATCTGCCGCGCTTTAGTAAATCCCGAAATCCCCGCTTGGGCTCCCCTACTATAACTCGCGCCAACACCATCTACTAACAAACGAGACAGAAAATAACGTACCATGGCCAACTCTCCCCTATGGCCATCTATCCCGGACTCACCCTAAGGGGCACTTATTTCGAAAATGTCCCAATTGTTGACATTTATAGCATCTAACTTCACTTTTTGACTTTTCACGATTCTGTCGATTGTCTCTTTCATGTGATTTTGATTTCAACGAATACGAGTGATTATTCGATTTGTTTCGATTTCGAACAAAAAATGCACTACTCTTGAAATCAACATCACTTTCCATGTCCAGGAGCTTCGTTTTTATAGAATCGGTGGTAATGACAATACCAGAATACTCTATTGCCATTATCATTGGCATAAACTTTTCAGGCAATCCGGTGAGTAAAAGGGAGCCAATCCATTCATCACTAATTTCGAAACCAGTACCACGAAGTCTTTGACTTATTCCTACAATCTGGTTTACGTATGAAGTCATTGAATCACTGCGTAGAAATTAGACTACGAAGTAGACTTATTCTCCTGGTAAAACCGGAGTCATCGAACATCGATTTCAATTTGTCCTATAAAGATTTGGTTATTACGGCTTCCTTGATATGAACATATAGCGATGGGTCTTTTGTTAATATAAGTTTGGCCTTACATTTCTGATCCTCACTCCTTGTTGTTTCATCAGTAGATTCACTAACAACATATTTTTCGAGCCCTTCTAGGATTAAGAAATTTGGCGGCAAATGCCCAATCGCCGTAGTTTTCACGCCCTTTTAACTTCGGCACGTTAACCAAAGAACTCGACGACATACTAACACCCTTGTGCAGAGCAAAGCTCAACGTTAACTGTAATTTTCAACCCGAAATAATAACGTGGCCTGGGCCCATAACCTGTTATGGATTTATACGTGAATCGGGATTTAATAAAATAAAACAACGTGCTTCGTTCAAGAGTGCATAACGACTACTACTTTTAATCAGACAGTTGACATTGGAAAAAAATGGCGTAACCAAATACGTGGGAATTTTGAACTAACTTTTAACATCTCACACTTTGAACCTGATTGCTTCAAACGATATTGAAAAAGCACGTGACAATTATTCTCATACAACATACAATCGTTTACATCATACTGCATTTTCTAAATGTTATGCAATCTGGAATCTCACAGCTGAATCTCCAAAAGCAGCAGAGATATATGGAAATGTAATGCATCAGTCACCTAATTCACCATGTCAAACTAGATGGAATTCTACTTTTAATTGCTTATCCAAATAACTGAAGGCTGAGCAACAATTTAATGAACTAATGGAAGTCCTAAAACTACCAAAATTCAGGGATGTTGAAATTGAATTTCTTGTCGAATATATAGGAGTTGTAGGACCTCTCGCATCAACCATTGACAAACTTCCAGACTCGAAACATGCTTATTTTGGTCTCGAAAATCACGTCAACTAAAATATTGTGTGAAGCTAGTTGAGATTATTCTAGAAAGTCGAGAGAACCGATTTAAAAACTATTTTGAATTATCTGCTTGTACAAATGATGCAATTTTAGCAACAGTTACTCACCCTTATTTTAAATTGCAGTGGGCTCCAAAAAATAAAAGAGCTGAATTCAAGCAATTTTTGATTAATAAATTAAAAACATTTTCAAAGAGAAAACTACTACATTCTAATAATGATGAACCAAAGTCTGCTGTTCTTCCAGATGATTTCAGTCTTTTGTTTGAAGATGCCCCCACAGACACCAGTAACAGTTCAGAGAGTCATGCCAGTACACTACAATTACAGGCACTACAGTATTTTCAAAACAATGATGAACATATTTCCATGTTAAATGCTTATCCAGATGTAAAGGTATGGATGTCTATGTCTATGGAAGTCTGTGTCTGTGGTCTGTGTATTATTAAAAAAGGTAGGACAAATTCTAAAAATTGTAAAAATAACTTTGTTGTAGGATCGTTTGATTTTTGTGGTATATTTTCTGCAACTAGAAGATCGTTATTTGATACTGCATTAGTAAAAAATAATTGTCATGACCTATACTGCTCTAAAATTCTACACTTTGTACCGACAACCACCGAGTTTGCGAAGGATGCAGAATTTTATGAATTTCAACTCCACAAAATACTTGAAATTCTGCATACTCCGCAATTTTTTTTGGACTTGAACTAAAATAATTGTGTATATCTCTGGTAACATCTCCCACAAACCTCGGCAATTTTTCGCAATAATAAGATAAACTGAAGGAGTGACATATGCATTCCATGACATATAATGAAGGTATATTCCGTTTAAACAATGCTATGACAAAATTTTCACTCCCAAACATTACATTTGCAGCATCAGACGCGAAACCTATCATATTATCTTTATTAGGTATATCATTTTTATCAAAAAACTTAACTTCATGGTTATACAGAGTGACCGTATCCGCACCAGAAGTTTAATTGAAGCAAATAGTGTGTCCTGATTATGATTAGAATCATTAACATATCTCTACAGCACACACAAATGTTTTATTATACTTCTGTCCGTTGATTCATTCACTATTAAGGAGAATTTCTCCTTTCGTAAGTGGTGGCAAGTTAAATGAAAACCTTGACGTCCTAATACGTTTTTTACTATAGCTGCAGTTTTTGTTCGATGACTTGCTAGCTCCTGAGCAATTTTTGAATCATGACAAACTGTTTTTATTAAATCTGGAAGATGTTCCATGGTTGTGAATGGCAAATTGTGTTCAGCGATAAAAGCCGCAAAACGAATTTCCGCTTAAAAATTATAAATCATGTGTTGACTTAAAATTGACGGTTTTGGGAAAATAAAACCTACCTCCTTCAACTTCTTCTTCTTCTTGGCTTTTACCAGATGTACCAGCTTCTATAAATGAAACAATCGATTTCTGTGTAACAAGAGCCTTACAATTATCTTCATGTATACTTCTTGATATGTGTTTAATTATGGAATCCTTCCCACTTCATATATTTATGTGCTTATCACAAAGTTTACGGTAGGCAAATTGTTCACCTATTTCACTTTCCTTCATGTACCCGCTAAACTCCGGTACTGCTTCCCATTCCCCTTTGTACTTTTGAGAATACTTGATTTTTTACTATTTTTGTTTCACTGTTGTCACTGTTTTCACTATAGTCCAGTCATTACGTCGGAAAAATCGGGAAATAAATGAAAATGAACCGAGAAAGCCAAATTTTGGATATTACGTGGGGGATGGCAAGAAAAGCTTAAGTTCAAATTGTCGACCAAAATAACCTTGTGCAATTTCTTAAAAAAAAAACCTTAAATTCAGTTTTTTCATCATAACTCGGTTCCCCGTTGAGATACGAAATTTTTTATGGAATACTTTTTTGTTGCTCTTGTTGCGATCCACAACTAAGATCCCATGCATTTTCCACGTATCGATCGTCGTTTTCGAGATATCGATCAAAAATATCAAAAATTTTCGCTATTTACTTTTTTCTGGTGAAAGATATCGAAAAAATGTTTGAAATAAAACTTGTAGAGCGTGTCCAGACCTACAAATTAGTTTTTTTATTTTCCATTTCCGACAAAAATTACGACCTCCAGCGCGCTCAAAGTCGGCCCCAGCGCGACCGACGCGTCTCCATGGCGCGTCATGGCGTCTCGCCATGGAGCACGTGACTATGCATCGCTCCATGACTCTGTGGAAATCGTTGGCGAAGATATCGATCTTTTGGTCCTAATTTGCGGACTTGCAATGGGGAAAAAATATTTTCTTCCACAAAACAGCCAAAGGCAAAACACCGGCAAAAGTGTACTCTCCAAATATTGTTTCAAGCATGATAAGTCTGTTCTTGAGAACATTCTTTTCATCCATGCTTTCAGCGGTTGTGACACCACGTCATCTTTTTATAACATTGGAAAGTCGAAGTTCATCAGCACCCTCGAGAAGAATCCGAACCTCCGGTCATCGGTAGAATTATTCAAGCAAGAAAAGGTCGATCCGGAGATGCTAGCTTGCGCGGGAAAGCTGTTCCTTATCGCTCTTTATGGTGGTCGTAAAGAGGACATGACGATGGATATTTTGCGATTCCATCGCTCCGCAAAATCAATGACGACAAGCAAGACGAATAATCTTTCACTGCTCCCACCAACGGAAAGTGCAGTCCGCCAACACGTTTTCCGGACATATTTACAAGTACAAACGTGGCTCGGAATTTTTTAAAGATCCTCAAGAATGGGGTTGGCGACAAACAAATAACGGGCTCGAACCAATTTGCACCACAGCCGCACCCGCTCCACCTGAACTTTTGAAACTCATTTCGTGCAAATGCAAAGGAAAGTGTGAAGCTGCTTGTGGCTGCAGGAAAGCAGGAATCCATTGCTCCGTTATTTGCCTGCACTGGAGTGGACAGACATGTGACAATGTCGCCAGAGTCGAAATTTTATTCAACGACGATCACGACGATGACGATGATTACGATTTTTCGACCGTCACAACATCATTTCCTGCGAATGAAGAGGTTTCACGACTCGAAGAGTCTACGGAGGAGGAACTTGAACAGCCAGGACCATCCAAACGACGAAAAACGTGTGAAAAAAATTACCACTTGTAATCATTATGTTTACTGCATAAAAATTATTTCATCAATAAATTTTATGTATTTGATTTCTAATTTGGCTGGTTTATGATTTTTTTTGTATTGCAATAATTCCCTGAACCATTTTCCATCCATTTTGACGCGTGGATACAACCGAGCGAGCGGCTAAATGGAAACCGGGCACAGTTTCACTGACTTTGTGGCGCGCTAGAGGTCGTAATTTTTGTCGGAAATGAGAAATAAAAAAACAAATTAGTAGGTCTGAACACGCTCTATAAGTTTTATTTCAAACATTTTTCGATATCTTTCACCAGAAAAAAGTAAATAGCGAAAAAAAAAATTCTCCCCAAATTTTTGATATTTTTGATCGATATCTCGAAAACGACGATCGATACGTGAAAATGCATGGGACCTTAATTGTAGATCGCAAAAAGAGCAACAAAAAAGTATTCCATAAAAAATTTCGTATCTCAACGGGGAACCGAGTTATGATGAAAAAACTGAATTTAAGGGTTTTTTCAAGATGGCGGAAATTGCACAAGGTTATTTTGGTCGACAATTTGAACTTAAGCTTTTCTAGCCACCCCCCACGTGATATCCAAAATTTGGCTTTCTCGGTTCATTTTCACTTTTAAATGTATATAATGACTGGATTACTACTCGATGAGCCCGACATATTTACGTTACCAAATAAAACGAAACATGGAAAATCATAAAATGTCTGTGTTTTGCTTCATTTGGTCAAAGATTACAAAATAAATAAATGTCTCTGGAAGGAGATAAGTGTTTCGAAACTGAAACAGCTTTTTTTGAAATAATTTATTTGATATTAGTTACAAGTACATCTATTCGTTAGAATGGTTAGACAGAAACTGAAAATATATAATAATAAAGTGTTACGGGATAAAGAATCATTTGTACCTCTCTTTCAAACATCCAAAAATAAACTCTGTACCTACCACCTGCTAATTTATTACAAACCGATTCTGATTGTCTTATACGTATGATTAATACAATTAATGTCTCAGGAATCCTTTCACTTTTCTCAAGCATCTCCCTGAAGGGTACCTGAAAATAATAAATAAATATTTACCACCCATACCTTAGATTTTCCTGAGATCAAACATTTATTTTCTAAATTTACTGATTACATTATTTAATCATATGATGATCACTAGATCATAAGAGATTAATTTAAGAATATAAAAATATATAAGGTTATTTTGTTTACATGGTGTACCAAATTAAATAGATGACAATGTTGTCATATATGTCAATCTTGGAAATAAATCCTCTTAAAGTGATTATAAATCACTAATCATATTATCACCCTTCTATTCATAGATCTTCTGATTAAAAGTCATTGACCTTTATTATTATTTCTCCCTCCAATTTCTGTCATCAGAGCTGATCTCTGTTTAACTACTTTGGTAATAAGTAAATGAAAAGAACAAACCTTTTTTTTCTAAGACCAACGATACGTGGACAGAAGATAGTTTTTTCTTGTGAGGTTCTTGAAAGACCACATGTTAAGCAATTTTGCTGATTTTTAAAAACAAATTAAGTGAGCTTAAATTTTATTAGAGTGATCCTGTTGGAGCTCTACCACTCTGTATAAGTGGATATTTATATATATTTACTCATCTTAAGACCCTGTCTCCACGTCCATAGGCAAATCCACACGACATCTACGGTCTCTTACTCTTATTCTTACTGTTATTCTTGTTCTTACTCACACTTCTTTCTACATTGCTGTCACTACATACACCAACTCTATTTGAGGGACACCTACTACTACCTGATTATCAACAGGTAATCTCCACACCACCCGTTATCAAGGAAACCGTTATATTGAGTAGAAGCCGCATTCAACTGAAAACACATATATATTCATATAGATTGTATATTGTAAGTAGCATAGTATTATCACACTTACTGAGAAAGATTAGTTTCCCTTGTATCATTACCCTCTGTAGAGGACAATTTTATTGTAGATTTGTTAACCACAAATAGTACCATCACTAGAGTTTGTAAACCAGCGTATGCATACAAAGGGTATTTAACTGGTACATTTCTATATCCAACCACCCCTAAGGTTAGAGTGGATATTTTATATTTCTTAATTTTCTCATCAAATGCGTGCATGCTTTATATTATAACCTAAAGTGAAAGTATGTTGGCGAGCTAACTTCATACGCCTCGTTTGATACAGTGGAACTACTTCAGGGAGTTTTTAGTGAGACAACTACACGACATTAATTGTAATTCCATCCACCTGTCAACCACAATTTATTATTATAGTAAACCAACATCAAATCCTAATTGTTTTTTTATTTCGAATACCACCCTGAGATGGTCGTGACGTTTAAATCATAGTAACAAAAGGTTCACATGTGCATAATAGATAGCGTTAGAATTCTTAGTAAAGGTGTAAGCTTTCTGTAGGTGTCATGGCATTGTCATCTCGAAACTCCTCTATTCGAGTCTATTGGATTTTCTTGAATTTTGATTGCCTCTTCTTTCTTGTTTGACTTTGACTTTTTTCTTCTGAACAGATAGTATGATATGATTGTTATGAATAAAATTATTAATAATGATAATATTGTTATGATTGGCACTTTATAGGTGTTTGTTTGAATTTTAATTGGTTTTAATTGCTTGACAATTCTATTAATTTCGTAAAGATCATCAAATTTCATTTCTGTAAGATTTGAAGCTTGATAATTTGTTTGAATTTTGAACTGTTCGATTTTTAATTTTGGTAGAATTAGTGATTTGCCTTTTTAAATTTCTTTCTTGTTTGAATGTTCGTTGATGGATAATTCACAATCTTCTGGAATATTGATTAATGATGGAATTCGGACATGAAATATTCTGTTACTTCGATATTTTGATACGACGATCTTGGGATTGTACAGGCATAATCATTACTTCGTCATTTGTTATTTGTTGAACTATTGATTTGTGAATGTTGACTTTGGTAGCGTGGCAGCCATTTGGAGATTGACCTTTAAGGAGTTGCAGCGTACAGTTGTCCTCTGGAACGGAATCTTGAACACAGTAGTATATATCTTCTAGTCTTGGACATTCTTTTTTCTCTAATTGGGTTTCTTCGTTGTTACGTGCCAAGTATGGGTAAGATGGGGTGAATACTGTATTATTTTGGATTATTGGAAATATATGATAAAATTCTGAGGGTTTTGATTTTAGGATAGGAACATGAATAGCAAATATTAATTTGGAGCCGGAAAACGTCACTTGGGTTCCAAGAAAAGTATAGTTTGTTTAGATATTATTGAATTTAGGGATTTGATTGAATTTATATATTTGATTTAAATGTTCGATCAAATCTAAAATTTCGTAGCTCGATATTATTGAACTATGAAGAGTATTTAATTTTGAAAAGAGAACGGCGTTTTCGATATTATCAATGAATGAAATTAGATTCTGGCAACTGAGATTGATCTGACTTATTGTTCCTTGAAAAGTTATGTATCTACGTAAAGAGTCAATTTAATTCAATATAGACGCTTGAAATTTTTCTAGATTATTATAAAGTTTTTGTTGATTCTGCCAAAGTGTTGTCAATTATTGATTATAGTAATCAATTAATTTTGTAAACAAAGAGGTTTGTAAATTTAGTTCGTATGATACATGTTTTTGATTCTCTTGTGAAAGTTTAATTGCATTATCATAACGGTCACCGTCATCTGAGTCTAAATTTCCAAATAACCATTTATTGACTTTACCTAATCCATTGATTAATCCCCTCTTTGAACGCATATGGGGATACAAATTTTCTTTCTAAAGAGTTAATTAAAAATTCAGTTCTTCCTATCATGTTTTCACTATTCGATTTTTACTACTGTTTTTTGTACAATGGAAAAGTGAGTTGTATATATAATTCTAGCTTCACCTATTTCTACTGGAAGTTTTATATTTTCTAAGGGCGTAATACTAATTTCTTCCTTAATACTATTCATTCTAATTATTAGAAGGGCCAGCCACATCAGGAGTGTTAGTAACTTCATCGTCCTGTGGGACCTGTAAAACGTTATTTAAATTAATTCTAGGTTTCCTAATAATACTTTTATGATAGGTGCCTTTATTCGTTTCTAATAAAACATGTAACCGCCCAAATTGGTCGATAGGGAAAACGACCTATGGGTTACAGGTAAGTCCAGTTGTTCCGGTGACAACCTTTCATGCCTTTAACTAACTTAGTCAGCGAGAGGGAGTGAGTCAAACTTCACAATTCCGGAATCTTCAAATATGGGCGCCAGCTAGGTCTCTGCTCAATAAAAGTACCAGTCCTATCCCAAACCTAGCAAAGTGATAGGAATAGAGAAAACAATTTCCCAAACTTACCACAATATTATATTATATTCGTGACTATTATATCATATGAAATGTACCTGAGGTAATTATAAAAAAAAAAATAAGAAATAGATAGTACCTACGTATACCCATCAAAACGTCAAGTTATATGATTGGACCACGCCAATTTCAAAATGTATGTAAAAATATTACAATATACAAATCGAAGTTAAGGGACTGTGCCAATTCCAAAAATTAAGATTATTGAAAGTTAACTGAATGGACTATGCCAATTCCAAAAGGTATGTAAGAACATTACGATACACAAGTCAAAGTTAAGAGATGGACTATGCCAAATGCAAAATGTATGTAAGAATATTACACTACACAAATCAAAGTTAAAGGATTGGGCTATGCCAATTCCAAAATGTATGTAAAAATATTACAATATACAACGCTAAGTTAAATGAATGGACTATGCCAACTCCAAAATGTCTATAAGAAACTTACAATATACAAAAGTGAAAAATTAAATGAATGGACTATGCCAATTCCAAAATGTCTATAAGAAACTTACAATATACAAAAGTGAAAAATTGAATGAATGGACTATGCCAATTCCAAAATGTCTATAAGAAACTTACAATATACAAAAGTGAAAAATTAAATGAATGGACTATGCCAATTCCAAAATATCTGTAAGCAACTTACAATATACAAAAGTGAAAAATTAAATGAATGGACTATGCCAATTCCAAAGTATCTGTAAGCAACTTACAATATACAAAAGTGAAAAGTGAAATGAATGGACTTTGCCATTTCCAAATTGTCTGTAAGAAACTTACAATATCCAAAGTAAAGGTCAAATGAATTGTTGGCGATACTATGCCAAATCGACAAAAATTATATGATTACTTTACTTTACCATAAGTAATGTTAAGGATTAGATGGCCTACATCCGATCAGAAAAAAAATTATGTGTGTGTGCTTACTAACCGTATGAAATGAAAATACTCATAAACATGTGATAATTATGGCCGTTAATCGTTGGACGGCTTGGTACCAAGGCGACTTACCGATTAAGGTAACAGTATAATACCCTATCCCGCAATGCTGAAAAACAACTTAAATCTACATAAACTAGTAAATAGTAACAATAAAAACCAAAGTGATGAAATGAAACTTCTGGGTTCATCCAGCTCAATACGGCGGGACTTCAACGTAACTGCTGGTCCTTGTTCCTGATCTGTCCCATTCCTGTTACTTGACCAACTTCCAAACAATCACTCGAAAACAGCTAAGCTGGTAGTCTGGGATATAACACCCTGGCCCAATACTCAAACCAACTGAGTCGATACTTGGGGTACTACTTGGCCCAATACTCGAACCAACTGAGCCGAAATTGGGGTACCACTTGGCCCAATACTCGAACCCTTAAAATATAAACCTAAATTACCAAACTATCCCGTACTTAGGGTCATCCTTATGTAATCATATACGGTGTTCCAAAACAAAAATAAAATCCTAACATAACTAAGTGACTTATCTCACTAGATAAATTTTCTTCCCCTATGATTTTGTGAAACAAAAATAGATAAATGTGGTTTAGCCAACCCCTTAGAACTAATAGAATCTGAAGATGAAAATAAAACATTACTGTAATTTAATAATAAAAATTGAATCTCAAATGAACTATCTTGTACCAAATGGATTTAAATTACTAATTTACAATGGTAGCCATTATATAATAATATACGGAATCTCAACTAAATGTATACAACTTATGTGATATCAAAGAAATTTCCCACTAAATGGTAACTTTAAAACTATATGGTTTCTCCAACCGGTATATAGGCAACTCACATGTTATAACATAGCAACTATCAAATCCATGATATTGTATGTATGAGATTAAACTTCCTCGATACTGTTTGAATTTCTCACATTATCCAAGTATACACATATGAACCAAGAAAAATAATGAGTTGAAATGGTAACTGTAAAATGAGTTTAAACAAATGATATGAAAAGAAAATGGTTGAGTAGTGGTTACAACTACATATGTATCTGAAGGATACTCTAAACAATAAAACCAAAAAATTACATACCTTCTTTCGCGAAGGGATTAGACAAAAAAAAACAAAGTATTGTCTAATGTCTCCTACTAATACGGAGGTTTCTCCAACATAAATATCTCTGCCCTAGATATTAAATCCATAGATTCCAAAATTATTCAAATCCACAGCGTGGGTAGAGTGTGGTTCACCACAAAAATCCAGCAATCCCTCTGGTCTCAAAAATTTTCTACATTCCAACACTCCACTAAATCAGCGAAATAAAAATTAAAGCCCGAAACATCGGATGGTCAGCACATACTATAAATTTTTAGAGATTTTCTATCTCGCCATCTCACTTTCAACGTGACTTCATCAAAAGTGTCACTTCCTTCTCTTCCAACCGGAAGCCAACTCTTCCAATGTTACACCCATCAGATATCATTCATCTGATCACCATAATCTCACCAATAAGTCCCACAGCCATCATGTGACTATGATATATAACATAACTATGTACAAAATCCCCAACAAGATTACCCAACTCACTTAAAATTACTAACAACCTAACAAATACAGCAAATGCTTTATGGATAGATGTAAAAACCGTTCCTGTTGAAATCCGGGGCCTCCACATCGTTGGTCGAACATCCACAACTTGACGCGAGATCATAGAGAAATAAGCATTTGTCTGAAATACAATATTGTGAAGTTAGTTCTGGGGTAGGATTTACAAAAGATTTCACTCCATGCACTCTCAGGAGGGCTATCGTGGGTACATGAAGAACTACGATCTACCATACTAAAGTCTCGAGAACACCCAAAACAGTACTTCCCGACACGTGTATTACTTCGCTATTTCATCGATGCAAACGAAAGAAGCGACGGATAGGAGCAGTTATATATCACCCGTGATTGCTGTTGACAACCATCACTCCCCGAAGTTGACACTTGATATCTGACAGATCAGGAAATAAACAATACAAACGTGAGATTAATGATTTTAAAAGAAATAAACGATTTTACATGACGATGATAATTAAATTTAGGAATACTTTAAAAATAAATTTATACGAATTTCCAACAAGCGTTATTCTTGTACCAAGGTGAGTGAAAACCTAACGTATAATAATATATTGCACTACGACAAACGTATTCACATTAATAAAATGGTTATAGGATCAAAACAATGAATACGGTTTATAGTGGTGTATTTATGTGGAGTTACAAACTAAAACCATGGAATATCGTCCTTCTGAAGCCATCCCCTAACCCATATCTGGATCCAAAGTTCTAGTTAAGTAGTATACTAGGTTCTACGAATAAAACGTTTCTGCCACATCTTCGTCTAAGCCGATACTCCCCAGCCCACAAAGCATATATCCAGGATAACACGTTAAAAACCACCACATAACTCCTTCAACATAAAATAACGACGACTACACCTTCCACCACTATAAATATAACAAATAACTTTACTTCCTACTACAACCACAATATAAGATCAAGACCGCGCGCAAACCGTTTCAAACACCTCTATCATTTACTACCTCCACCTTTTTAAATTTCGGTAGTTTTTTATCGCGGAATTTAGTCTGTACATATGCTGATTCTTGTGCTGGTAAATCGGGGGATTATTTCGATTTTGGTTGATTTTGGTAATAAAATTTCCTTTCACTTTTTCATTACGTTCTCTCATTGATTTGTATAGCTTTTTACTAGCTTCCTTGTGGTTTTGAACATAATAAGATAGGACTAAGTGATCATCAAGTTAAAAGGGGTCCGGATTGTCTATATGACCTTTGATAATTTCAAAAGGGGTATATTTTGCAGCAGAATATATAGAATTGTTGTAGCTTAGTACAGAGTGTTTCATTATTTGGGTAAGAGATAATTCCTTGTTTTCTTCTCGTAGACATCTGAAATGTTCTATTAAACTGGAATTAAAACGTTCTACCGGCGAGTTTGAGTTACTATTTTTAGCTGTTGTGTAATGAGGTTCGATTCGGTGTGATTTACAAAAATCTTCTAAGTCTTTATTTTTAAACCCAGTGCCACTGTCGGTAGTTATTTTAAAGGGGAGTCCGTGGTGGGTTATGAAGCTTAATAAACTATCTACTACTGAAATGCCGCTAACGGTATTAAGGGGATAGGCCTGACCATATCTGGAAAATGAATCAATAACAGTAAGAAATGGGGTATTGGATATTCTAAACACATCCATGTGTATATGATCAAATGGCTTGGAAGAAGTTGGTGTCAGATTAAATTTGACTATGGGTGGGTTCCGGTCATATTTATTTTTTAAACATACTTCACAACTATTAACAAATTTCTCGATATCTTCCGACATTTTTGGCCAATGATAGACTTTGTTTAGGGACATTTTCAGCTCGTTAATTCCGCGGTGTCCTTTTTTGTATACGTGATAGTACTGCATTTCTTCTTGTTGTTTTTCGATAGTAGGAATATCGCTTAAAATTTTTGTACAGTGAATAAGTTTGAATGCTGAATTTTTAAAATATTTTTGGAGTGTTACTACGAAAAATTTCCGGTAAATATTGCGTTTTAAAATATAAAGCATAGGTATATTTAGTTTTAAAAAATTCTTCGGCAAATTTAAAAATACTTTCATCTAAGTTTCTTTGTGGCAAGGTGACATTTAGTCTGGTGTTTTCAAATACATTTTCTTCCCTACATAATGTTTCTACAATATCACCGCAAGTTAAAATTATTTGATTTTTATATTGGTTCACTGATCTATCAGTAATGGGTATGGAAAGGATTGGATTCTCTATAGAGGTATGTACTGTTTCAAAGTCGCTGTTTGAAATATTGTCTAATAGCGGGAATTCGATTTGGACATTTTGTATCATGTTTATTCTATTTTGATCATTTAATGTATTATTATTTTCGTTTAGTGTATTGTCAACGTCATTAGGTGACAGATTTGGCAATTCCGTCAGGTTTTCAATTTCTTGTTGAATTATAGAATCGATATCATCTATATTAACGTCTAATGGAGCGGTTTCTAAAGCGTTAAAATCGTGGTTGGGAGGTGCTCTTGACAAAGCATCCGCCACTTGGTTGAGTTTACCTTTTTGATAGTATATTCGAATTCTTCTAATTTGAGCCGCCAACGCATAAGGCGTGAATTCTGCTCTTTAAGAAAAAATAACCATTTCAATGGCTTATGATCAGTCAAAATATTAAAAACGCGGCCAAACGAGTTTGGACGAAAATACTTACATCCCCAAACAACTGCAAGTAATTCTTTTTCTATTGTCGAATAATCAATTTCGGCAGAGTTTAAGGTTCGGGAGGCGTAGCATATAGGGTGATTATCTTGACTCAGTACTGCTCCTATCGCGTACATAGATGCGTCTGTCATAATTTCGAAAGGGTTTTCAAAATCGGGATAAGCCAATATGGGCTCTGATATTAGTGAATTTTCACAATTATTAAAGCAATCGATAAACTCTTTAGTGTGTTAAACTGTATTATCTTTTTTTCAAACAGTTTGTAAAGGCTTTGTTAGTTTTGCGAAATTTCGGATAAATTTTCGGTAATAACCAAGAAGTCCAAGAAATGATTTTATTTTTTTCTGAGTTTTTGGAAATGGAAAGTTATTCATAGCATGATTTTTTTTCGGATTTGGTTTAATACCCTGGGGTGTCACAACGTGTCCAAGGAATTCTACCTCCCTGCGCAGAAATTCACATTTGTCCAACTGGACTTTTAGGCTCGCCTCTTTTAATTTTTCAAAAACTAATTTCAAATTTTGGATGTGCTCTTGCAATCCAGTGCAGAAAATAATTATGTCATCCATGTATACAATACATATTTTGTTTTTATTTAGGACCTCGTCCATGACTCTTTGAAATGTAGTGGGTGAATTACGAAGACCCATTAGCATTAGGAATTCATATTTCCCATTATCGACATTAAATGCAGTTTTATCAATAGAACATTTACTCATTTCTCTTTGGTAGAAACCACTAGCAAGATCAAGTGTACTGAAGTATTGGGCTCTACCCAATTTATCTAAAGTTTCATTAATATTTGGGTTAGGGTAACGGTCGCTAATTGTTTTCTCGTTTAGCTTCATGTAGTCTACTACGAGACGCCACTTTTGCTATCCAGAAGCATCCATTTTCTTTGGCATTATCCATATTGGAGAGGTCCAAGGACTAGAAGAAGGTTTAACAATACCTCTCTCCAGCATATCTTCTATTTGTCGACTCACCTCTTCTTTAAGAGCGTAAGGATACCTATATGATTTTACATGAACAGGAGCTTCGTCTTTGGTTTTTATGACATGTTTAACCTTAGACGTGAATGTAAGTGGGCACCCAGTTTTAAAAATATTTCTGGAAATTTTCGGCATAAATTTATTATACTATTTTTCTCTTCGCTGTTCATATGTGTCGTTCTAATCAGATTTTGAATATCATTCTTCTTCAAATTATCTTTGAATGAATTATCAAAACATTCAAATTTATAAGTTTCATATAAATCCGGTAGACAAGGAATATAATTTATCGGTCTCAATAATTTAATGCATATATTTTTATTGGTCTCGTTAATGAATTCAACTTTTGCGAATCCATTTTTGGCCAAAGTTAGTGACTCTGGTATATAAATATCACCTAACATAGTTTTATCGATTGAAATTTCACCATTAGGATTTCACCATTAGGGGTAGTAACAGGGATTCTTTTCAAAATTCTTTCATATGGGCCAACTGAAATCCGAAACTTTATATCAGACGGCTTCCTAAATTTAAAAGGAATTATGGCGTTATCACTAATTAGCCGTTTATTCTTCAAGTCAATGTTGAAATTCATTGTTATTAAGTCATTAATTCCGATAACACCATCGAAAAATTCGTGGAAATCATACAATATAAAATGTAACATATGATTATAATTAAACTCACGGAATGCAGGCATTTCCGCTTGACATCTAATATTCTTTGTACCTAGAGAAGTTGAAAGTGATACATTCGAGTGAAAATTACCGTTGGGAAAAAATTTTCTGCAACGATATATTTTAAAATAGATTTCGTACTACTAGTGTCGATAAGCAATTTTGATGGAGGATTTTGAATTTCAATATAGGGCAGTGGGTTATTCGAAGTTATATTGAGTTCAGCCAAGGTAGGCTGATCATTGCGGCTCTGCTTTGAAAATTGGGGTTGGGATAATCGATTTCATCATTTAATTGGTGATTACCACCCTGATCTACATATTGGTTATTATCATATTCCTTAGAACCGACATCATTTTCGTTGCAATCGTTAGCAAATAATTCTTCGGATATGAAGTCACGTCTTAGATTATTATTATTTGAAAAATAGTTGAAGGGTTCAATGAAACTCAAAGTCAAACTACAATATATTCAATGTCCGTTGGGACTCAAAACTTGCAACTAGTTTCGGTAACAATTACCATCATCAGGCTATAACAAATAGAAAATGGTACCTCATTGTAAAGATCTAAAGAGACAATAAAAAAAAGATTTAACAAAGTTGCGATCAAATAATATTTTACAATCAAGTTAAAATTATAAGAGAAAATTAATCTAAAATAATAGATCTATACTATAATGACAAAAGTTATGAGAAATTTAAATATTGCAAATGTTTCTAAATATAACAAATTACAAAAGTTACCTGTATGAAATTTCACAACTGGAAGGGTGAGATCATCACTGTCATCAGTCCATGAAGTAGTACTTTCAAACAAAGTTAAATATTTAATAAATTGTGGAATGAAAAAACCTCAAACAAACTTAAGAGTAAGAAAAAAGGGGGAGAAAGTTAAGAACTATGTATGTTTTCTCATGAGAAAATGAGAAAACCTTGAACTTATTAAAACCTATGAAATAATGAAAACTTTAAATTGAAGTAGAAAGTAAGTTCAATTTAATGAAATTCCCGAACTTTAAAAATTAATTAATGGGGGAAAGTTCAATTATGGGAAGAAATTTTATTTTAATTGAAAATATGGAAAACCCATCATAAAAATGGGATCACCCATCATGAAAATGGGATGTAGAAAATATGTGGTTTTTTATATTTGCTTTTCGGTGAAAAGAAATATGAAATTGAATGATTTGAACTTCTGGGCGAAGTGGAGAAAAATTTCCCAAAGAGGAACAAATTCTCAATTTTTGGTGTGAAGTTAATCAACCATAACACAACAAAATGAAGAATATGAACAAAAACAAATTTTTTTTTACACGAAGAGGGGGTGTAACGATATCCCACCGAAACATCGTTCTAGAGACGACTATGGATCGATACGAAACTGTTTTTACCAAGCCAGTGTAGATATAAAAGGACAACCGAGAATCGTAGCAGTCAGTCTAGCGAGGTATTGACTCGGTGGGCTTCCTTCTCCGGTTGGCAAGGTACTGACTTGTCGACAATTTCTCTCCTCGTTCAGCAGGGTATTGACCTGTCTGAATAAACCTGTCCGCGCTGAAGGTATTGACTTCAGCGAAAATCCTGAACCGTTCACGTACGAAAGGTACTGACTTTCGTACTTCCCTGAAACTCCTGTCCCTAAGGTACTGACTTAGGGATATCCTATCTTCGTTGAAGGTATTGACTTCAGCGAATATCCTGAACCGTGGCATATGAGCAGTGTCGGAGGACAGTGGGACGCACATGGGGTCTGTCGCCCCGTGTGGTCACCTGGATCTACACTGCAATAATAAGACCCATGTTAACGTATGGAGCAATTGCATGGGGACCGAAGGTTCTACAAGCAACGGCCATCCAGAAATTATATCAAATACAGCGAATGGCTTGTTTGAACATCACAGGAGCCATGAGAACAACACCAACTGCAGCAATGGAACTAATTACTGGTCTGACCCCTCTGGACCTACACGTCAAGGAGGTTGCGTTAATGGCAATGGTACGATTGCGCACGGCTGGTGTAAACCCCGAAGTAGGAATGGGCCAATTGAGGTTGAGCCTATGGAAGGAAGCGCTCACTGCACGCTCTCCTGCAGGCAGCCAACGATGCAATTGAACCCAGGTTTTTGTTTAACAAACCCTACAAAATTCAAATAAAACAGAACACAGAGCCAGATGCTGCAAATGCAATACGCATATATACAGATGGTTCAAAAATGAAAGACGGCTCAGGCTGTGGAGTTTACTCGAGAGCACTGAGCCTCAAGATTAAGTGGGGAATGGGAAACAATACCAGCGTGGTTCAAACAGAACTGGCTGGTATCTCAATTGCCACAAAAGAACTAACCAGAAGAGGAATTTCTGGCAAAACCATAATAATCTGCACTGATAGTAGACAAGCCCTATTAGCCTTGAACAGACAACGTGTTATATCGAGGCTAGTACTAGAGTGCCACCAAGATTTAGCTGACGTCTCGGCAGATAACAACATTATCCTGAGGTGGGTTAAAGGGCACGACAGGAGTAAAGGAAATTGCATTGCTGATTCTTTAGCCAGGGAAGCCGCTGGACTGAAAATTCTAGGACCCAGTGACACCTACGGCCTAACGACTTCGACAATTGCGGAACTAGCCAAACGTTACACCCATGCTCAATCCCTTGAGAGATGGGATGGAATCAAAGGATGCAGTTTTGCCAGGATCACCCTGGGCGACCCTCGGAAGCTGGCACCGAAGAAATATTTGGCGATGACCAGGAAAAACCTACGTTTAACAGTAGGATTTCTGACTGGTCACTGTCAACTAAGTAAACACCTCCATACTATGGGGCTAGTGGACACACCTCTATGCAGGATGTGTGAACAGGAAGATGAAACTGTCAGGCATGTCTTATGCGAGTGTCCGGAGTTATCGTCAATAAGAGAGTGTGTGTTCGGTGAGTCTTGGCCTACACCTGCCGATATAAAGGAGATGTCTCCCAGTGACCTGTCCACCTTCCTGAGAAGGACAGGATGGACAATGACCTAGGAGGACAACTCCTCGGGAGGATGTACAATGTGTCACATGTGGCCTAAGTGCTGTGAGCCTACACACTCACCCTCCCTACTCTACAGATACAGATACAGATATCCTGAACCGTTCATGTACGAAAGGTACTGACTTTCATACTCCCCTGAAGTTACTGTCCCTGAGGTACTGACTTAGGGATATGCTATCTTCGTTGAAGGTATTGACTTCAACGTAAATCCAGAAAACCGACATAAAGCGGAAGGTATTGACTTCCGCCCTTTCCTGATTTTCCCATTCCCAAGGTATTGACTTGGAGATACTCTGCTGTGTTTACTGTACGGATAGATAGACATCACAATTTCGCAAACAGAAGACATCGCCTACGACGAAACCCCGAAGACAGAAGTATTCGTATCAAACTAATTCTGTAAATAGTTACTGTATATAGTATGTTTAAGAATAAACTTTTATTTTTACTGGAATCCTGTCTCTGACTGTACGTACCTACCCGGCAATACGTAACTACCCGTTACAACATCATTTAAATTACCACTTTTGTAAAATACATATTTGAAAGGCAACCAATTTGTATGTAAATAATTTTAATGACAGAATTGACAGATATCTTTCCATGAAGCGTAATTCGTAACCAAAACCATAAATCTAAATATGCATTCTCTAAAATTTCTTTTTCATCATTCAATGTAAATGAGATTATAAATATTCAAGTCACAATAAAAAATTAAATTGTTTATACCATTTCATTTTTAAATAAATATTACGTTTGTGCCTCTTCACTTCATTTTATACTTCACATTTACCTACCATGAAACGAACAACAGCAATTTCTTTTAGCAATTGCAGCTGGATTGTTTGCAGGATCAATATTTTCACCATTTCCTGGATTCATCAATTGTTCTTCTCGCAATTCTGCATCCAGATTTATATCGAATAGTATGTCATTTCTTGTTTGACATATATTATGTAATATACATGCAGCTACTATGACCTGAGGTATCAAATCTAGTCTAACTGTCTCCAACAACTTAAGTCTCCTAAATCTACCTTTCAGTAAAGCAAAGGTCTGCTCTATCACTACTCGGTTTTTGGACAACTTTGTATTGAAATTTCTTTGAATATTTGTCAGATTACCATGATCTCGAAAAGGAACTATTAGCTTTAGGCTCAACGGATATGCTGAGTCACCGATTAAATGGCCATCCTGAGGAAATTGTAAATCACTAATTACTAGCCCTATGTCTGATCTTCTAAACATGCATGGATCATGAATAGATCCGACTTCACCAGCATAACAGTCCAGAAATATTTTTTTGTCATTACATATGCCTTGAAGTAAGATGGAGTGGAAACCTTTACGATTTATGTAAGCAGCTAAATTGTCTTTGGGTGCTTTATTGGATCTATTGCTCCAACTATTCCTGCAATAGTGAGATTCATTCATTCATTCATTCAAACGTTTGGGTTGTGCTCAACAGCCC
>CAJUYG010002281.1:0-11934 GCA_910591675.1 Galerucella calmariensis | reverse complement strand
AGGGTCGAAATCTTGGACAGGCCGCAGCCGATCCTCGAAAACCCCCCAGGAACACAGGGCAATAGTGAGATATTTAAAATAATATTGATGATAGGTACAGGAAAAACTACCTACCTGGAAACCCTGTTCGACCCTGAAATCGATTTATTATCTCATCACTTCTAATTTAATTTGGAAACACAATAATCTTGTATCTTGTAACTACCTACCTGGAAACCCTGTTCGACCCAGAAATCGATTTATTATCTCATTACTTTTAATTCCATTTGGAAACACAATAATCTTGTATCTGGTGTTTAACTCACGTAGTTTTCCACAAATTTCATACAAACTGCTTCATGCTGTAGATCGACTTACATCAAAACGATCTGCAACTCCCCTTAAAGTAAAAATTGAATATTAAAGTTCCTACACATGAGTCACTATATTTAATACCTACCTAAAACTTTCCATATTTGATAAATACCAAAGGCTAATCAATAGCTGTTTTTCAGCTGATATTTCCGGATTCCCTACAGTAATCCTTTGCTCAGTAATTGAATGAATTTGTGAAAGCACAACTTCAAACGTTGTTGGGGATATTCTGAAGTAGGATTGAAATTGCTCACCTGATAAATTTGAAATTACTGACACATCAAATTCTTCGTCACTATCATCGAGGTCAAAAATAAATTCAACGGCAAGACGTAAAACCAGCCTCCGATTCATCACGATTCACACGTGGATAACAAATTATTATCATATAACTATTTGTTGGTGTTTTCTTTAACAATGATATGTGATTGTGAAATGTCAATTCCTGTTCGAGTTTAGAAAACGTTGAAGGCATACTCTAGTAAGAAACCCACACGCACGTGGCACGCACTGCCCTCCCTAACGAGCTTAAACTCAAACGCACCCTAAATGTGCTGTGGCTGTGCTTTCAATCGAGATTTAGAACAAGTTGTAATATTGTTTAAATGAAATTGATACACGAAAAGAGCTATTTAATAAATTCAAATTATAAACAATAACACAATAAGTTACATGAACAAGTACAAGAAATGAAGATTTCAGTGAAAAGAAAGAACGTTAACATGATTCACTGTTCAACAAGAAACTTAACCTACAGAAAACAACAATTGGATTGATCAATGTCAGTGGAAAAAGTAATTAGAAGAATAGAGATACAACTAACTAGAAATGCTACTAAAATCTAATCGAAAACGGGCATACACAATTAAACGAATATCAATAAAAATAAATATAACTGACATTTGACATAACCAGTGACAGAATAACAGAAATTAAATGGTGACATGGCAACAGTTCCTGGAATTTTTGGCCACCGATGTGCTGTGTATTCAGCTAAAAAGTCATTTTAAATTCTAAGATTTACACTTCGGGGGTGTATTCATTATTGAATAAAGCTATATAGATGTTCGCAATGATGAAAAACATGCAAAAATCTTATGTTTTAAGGGGTAGACATCAACTGTCATTCTTGTCAGAAAAACCACTTTTTGTTGGCCACACTGACCTTAGACTGAACTCCTCTATTAGGATATATATGTCATCCTGACATATTAACCTATAAAATGATATTTTGACATAATAACTTCAAAATTTCTAAATCATAAATAATTATTATTATTATTTTAATTAAATTTCTGTTTAAGGTCAGGATATTTGTGGTACTGAATAGTTATGAATCGTTCAAGATATAATAATTTAATTATACAAGATATTTATAAGCCAGTACACTTGTATGAAATAATTTCTTCTACGATAGAAGTTCAAAGTAGGTACTTTATTTTATTTTATTTTTATTTTTATTGAATAGAACATCTTTCTATAAAGAATTTGATTTTGTACTCTATTTCCTTCTTGCAATTCAACAGAAAATATAGCTTATTGATATTTCTTCCCTAAATACTTGTTTGTCTACAAAAAAAAAATTTCAAAAAATTGTTTGAAATTTGATAACTGACTTGTATGTACTTTTCAGCGCTGATTTCAAAAATGCAATCCGTTTTTTTCTATCACGTCAGGTTTTCTCTCAAAAAGGGAATATTTCTGGGAATAATAATAAAATTTAAGCCATTTTCCACATTTTTTCAAATTTATAACATCTTATTTTATTTATGAATCAGGTTTTAAGCTTTAAGGCTTTAAGCTTATAAGTCATGATAATATCGTTTTCTCTTGCTGTTGAAGCTTCTTTTGTTGCTTTTCCGGCTGTGGACTCGTTGAGGATCCTTTTCAACATCCAGCAGTAGTCCGCTATCATGTTGACGTTCCATCTTCCTTGGTATCTTTTTTCCATTTCCTTCATGTCTTGGTGGAATCTTTCATCCCGCTCTTCACTTACATCACCAAGGTTTGCAGGGGAATAGTCAAGATGTGAGTGGAGAAAATGAACTTTAATGCTCATATTACAACCAAGTTTCTTAAAGTTGTCGAGCATATCTGCGACGATTGTCTTGTAGTTTGAATCTTTTTTGTTTCCTAGAAAACCGGTAACAACCAATTTAAAAGATGTCCACGCTGCTTTTTCTTTTGTTTCCATTTTGTCCTCAAAGTTGGGATCTCTCATTAGTTCTCTAATGTCTGGTCCGCCAAAGATTCCTTCCTTTAGCTTTGCCTCGGATAAACCAGGAAACTGTCCACAAAGATATCTGAAACATTCTCCTTCTTTTGGCAATGCCTTGACAAACTGCTTCATCAGACCCAATTTAATGTGAAGTGGTGGAAGTAAGACCTTTTTGGGATCCACAAGGCTTTCCCTCTCAACATTTTTAACCCCAACCTGTAAGGTTTTTCTCAAGGGCCAATCTTTTTTTATGTAGTAATTCGTTCTGTCTCTGCTGTCCAATTCACAAAGAAAGCAAGGAAATTTTGTATAGCCACTTTGTTGACCAAGCAGCATTGAAACCACTTTTAAATCTCCACATAGTGTCCATTTGTGGTCTGAGTAGCACAGTTTATTTAAAACCAGTTCAAGGTTTTCGTAGCATTCTTTTAAGTGAACCGAGTGTCCAACTGGCATAGAAGCATACTTATTGCCATTGTGTAAAAGTACTGCTTTAAGGCTTCTTTTTGAAGAGTCAATGAAAAGTCTCTACTCATCAGGAACATATTCTATTTTGAAACTAACCATAAGTCCAGGAACATAACTGCAAAACACCAGGTCACCTTCTTGAGAGAAGAAAGATACAAACTCCTTTTCCCTCGATCGATACCAACAAAATGATGTATCCGGAGCCAACATATGTTTATCTTTCAATCTTGATCCTAAAAGCTCTGCCGGGTCATTAGGAAGGCCTAGGTCTCTAACTAAATCGTTCAGCTCAGATTGTGAGAATGGAATGGGATCGGTTGTGCCAGGATCGTAGGAATCACTGTCTCCTCCACTATTACCTTGCTGAGCCAATGTCTCGTGATCGTCTGAAATATTATCCAAAGAATGTGGAGGAAAGGGTACTGGTACTTCAGGGCCATGAGAAACAGGGCGAATGGCTGATTGAATGTTAGGGTAAGAAATATTCTTTTTGTTTTTCAAATTGAAACCTTGTACGTTGCAAGAACAAAAATAGCAGTCATCACTATGGTTTTTTTGGCTCCCTCCAAACCATCGGTATTCCAAAACGAAAGGACTGTTTTTTACCTTGAAACCATTGCCTGAGTTCTTCAACACACACTGAACAAACTTTGTGTGGGGCCCAAGGCTTATCTTGATCGCCTAACTTTATACCAAAATAGGCAAAATATACCTTTTCAACAAAGTTGGAAATGTTTCTTTGTTGCTTTTTAACAGTATAATTACCACAAATGTAGCAGAAGCAATCTGGCGAGTTTATACATCCTCTGGTAGCCATTGTCTATGTAAAAACTACACAACACAAGTAAACAGGCACTACTTCAAAGCACTAGTAACAACAACATGTGAACAGCACAGAGCAAAGACGTAATTTGAACTGAAGCAGTGAACAATAGCTCACTGCTTGGTGATGGAGGGGGAAGGGGCAGCGCGACAGACAGGCACTGACATGAAAAATGTTCAGTGAGTCAGTAAGTGGATGAGGGACGGGGGAGAGCAAAGACAAGTACTGTCATGAAAATACTACTGGTTTCTCCTAAATACCATTTATCTTACGTATAACTCATGTAGTATAAAAATTGCTATGCAACTGAAAATGCATTATAATTTTTTTTAACTTTTCAAAAGTACTTTAGGCTGAATAACAGTTACTAGAGATCCAAAATACCAAAATTCAAACTCACTAAAGTACAGAGATATGTATGAAAATATCGAAAAAAGCTAAAACTATACAAGCAGTTTGTGAAATAACTGTACGTGATGGAATTTTTTAAATATTTTTTCTGAAATCAGCGTTGAAAACAACATAAAAATCACTCATTGAATTCAAAACAATTTTTATGTGGCAGACCTGTGAATTAAATTAATTATGCTACTTGGGATTTGGTAATTTCAATATAATTTCAAATCCCCTCAAATTCAAATTTAACAGATCTTGACTATTTAGAGAGTTGCTTAAATTTTAATTTCTAAATTGCATTATTCCAAGCATTACTTATGTTTCTTTTCTCCCCCTCTACTATTATATTCCCTTCAACTGTTAATTATAATATAACAATAAATTAAATTGTTATTACTATTCTACCTTAAATATTTTATCACTATACCCATATTCTATATTATCCAACTTTTAACTATTCTAAATTTATCATTTATCTACTTGTTTGTGTCATAATATTATCTACTCCTCATTATACACGATTCATCTCACCGTGGTAATCACCATCTTGTCAGCTCTGTTCCAGAAATAAATCCAAAAGAGGAACCAGCATACAATACTATATACCTACAATAAGGAAATAACAAATTACTACTAGGTTTCCTGGACATACTGCATAGCTCAAAACAACTATTAATAATTATATAGATTTAAATAAAATAGTGTGACTAGTAAATATTTGGAAAAGTCTTAAAATGGCAGGAATGTTAGTAAATCATAAATTAATTGCTAAATTTAATTATTCAATTACCTTAGACCACCAATTTTGGTTTTTTTAACACTTCTATTATTAGAATCTTGCCAAGAACGTCCAACAGTACCATCTTTAAATATCCAGGTCTCATCCAAAAACACAAATTGATATAAACCTTCCCTTTTCATCTTGACATATTCATGTGGAAAATGTACACGTTTCAATGCAATATGTGGCAACTCCATTAAACCACGATGAGGATCATCTTTTTGGTATTTGAATCCAATATTTTTCTCTATCTTCCAGAGTGATGTTGAACAACTATTATAGAGTTCACGCTCCTGGAGTTTGTCTCTTAAAGTTTTCAAGGTTATGTGTTCTTCTGAGAAAATATTGTGTTAGTTAATTGTGAATAAAATAAAACAATAAATTCAATATACGCACTGTTTCCATACATTTCGTAAATAACATTTCGGAAAGCATTTTGATCAAAGTTATCAATTTCAACAGTAGGTTTTATGCGTTGTCTCTTATAGGTGGGCTTTTAGGCTGTTCAACTCTATTGTGCTTGGCGGCAATACGGTTAACAGTGGTAACGCTAACTTGTAAAGCTTCTGCAACTCTTTACAATATAATCACTTCAATTTATGAAAGAATAATACATCATGTTTGATTAACGTAACCTAACATTAAAAACATTAAATCATTTACATTTAAATATGTAACAATAATATTAATAATGATGAATACAAATAGCGAATACTATTACTTACGTCTCTTACAGCAGTAAGCGGGAGAAGCGGGCCCCCATTTCGGCATTCTCGTTCAAAATAGCTCAACAAAGATGTTACCATTTCTTGACATTTTCTGTTCAGCTGCTTTGGCATTGTCTTAACCACACACTGCAGATTTGCCTAAGTAATCAGTTATGAAAATAACTGTTTTTTTAATCTTCAAGAAGCAATCAATTCAAAAGCACCAAAAAAACTTTGAATATCAGACGATGATCGTATGTCAATAAACGTCAAAACAGAATGGAGAATTTTACCAGTTGATCTGACAACGTCTTGAAGTTCTGCCAACCCGTTAGCTGCCAACCCTGGCTGTTGAGGATAAATTGTATTTACAGTTGGTAAATTAATATTTATTCTGATAAGCAGGAAAGTAACTAAAAATGACGTCATCGTCTTTTTATCGTAAATAAACCATATAATACAAACCTCAATTGAATTACTGTAGTTTTATTGATAATTTACAAGTATTTCGTTACTACAGTTAATAGTAATTTTATTTTCTTGGAACGTAACAACGCTAGTGGTCATATTGGTTGCTCAGGTAATGGTAATTTGTTTGTGCTACAAAAAAAAAGTATACTACAACTTAGTCTCTACCGTAATTCATAGTTCGACCCCTGGAATTTTCCGTAACCTCCATCTGAGGCTATCTGGAACTCTTGACGCTAAGGGTCAAGGGGCCGTGGAGCAAACCACGTAAAAAAATCTGGCGCCCAAGCATCTATTTAAAAGATTTTGAATCGAGGGTGTCAAAAGTGACGTGTGTAGTTGGTAAGAACCCGAGTGAGGTGAGAAAGCACGTCACAGTCTGTTCTGTCGGATTATTGCTTTGATACATGGACCCCGTTATGTAATAAGGGACCAACCAGCTATTCGAAGGTTTCGAGAAAAACGGCAAAAACGTTTTAAAATTTGGATCTCGAATTTTTATTGATAAAACACATAGAAAATGAATGAATACAATACACATGTAGTATTTATGAATGAAAGAAGTATTCTGAAAAAAATGAACATTTCTAAAAGTATTGTAAATATAAGAAAAAACAGTTGGTTCCATATTGTTTAATGGAAAACATATCGTAACTTATATGGTGTAAGATCCAAATCACCATGTTATATAAATCAAACCTACTATGAAAGAAAATGTCATGGAATTCAAATAAAAAATCGCTCTACAAGCATGTCCGTGAACAGAAAAAACAGTTGGTTCCCTAATGTTCAACAATTATTATTGAATCAGCGGTAGGTATTAGTCGTCTAGTAACTCAAAGTCCAAGTCACCATTATATCCGTCTATGTCTTCTTTTATATTTTGGCCTCCGCTAAGATTAGAATAAAAAGCGTGATCTGCTGCAGGAATAAGGAACAAATAGCTCTGAATATCTTTCAGTTTTGGTTCGGCTATGGGTTTGCCGTTTGGCCATAGTGGTTCTAGCAACTGAGAAAGCTTTGCGGAAAACTGTGTTCCTTTTCCTTTTTTAATATTAATCTCTTTATATTCGTTCTCAACTCTATAGTCTGTTTTCATGAAAATGCTATATCTCTTTTCTTTGAGGAGCTTAATTTCCTTAATGTGTAGCCAATTGACTTTTCCAGAATCACAATATTTTTTTCTGTTAACTATAGCTTTCTCTAAATTCCTAGTGCTGACAAAGTCAACTTTTTCCATTTTAGTTACGTTGAAGGGCCGTTTTCTTCTACAATTTTTCATGATGTCAATGTAATCTTGTGGGGAATATATCTTATTCTGTTTTTTCATCGCACATTCAACGACTCCGAAGTCGCTGTCGTTCGGAAGAAAACTGTGACCAGAAACTAAAAATCTCAGCCTAATACTTTTCAGATGAAGCGAGTCCTCCAAAACCAATTTCAGCAAGAGCACCATTTTTATATTACGGTTCTGCCCCCTCCCCCCACAAGAATCGCTCCACAGAATAATATGTTCTACACTTTCTGGTATGTTATCACTTACAATATATTTTCTTAAGCAAGAGCCTACCTCTTGTGATCCCCGTCCAGCTTCTCGTTCTACCCAAATTTTAAATGTGGATTTTTTTCCTTGCCAGCATAAATGCCGCAGCCATAGCTGCCTTTTGTGGAACAATATGATTGTACTCGGAAGAGGAAGTGTCTTCTGCATATCGAATGTTAACGTCTTGGTTGTTTCGTCGTTTTCTGCCGTAGTAAGATCTGAATTCATTTCTTCTCTTCTGCTTCTGCTTCTTCCAAATGAGTATTCTGATCTCTTTCAATTATTGCTTTTTCTTCACCTTCAACTAAACTTTCCACTTTAGCACTAAAAGTATCGCATTTATTACAAGTATCTTTCTTCAACTTTTTTCGTTTTAAATTAAATTCTGTCAGAAATATTTTTTATATGCTGAGAAACTAACTGATTCTGAGTTTTCAACTTTATAAAGTTTGTACATTATGGGCCTTCCTGTAAAAACTCTTGTTCTAATGTTCTGTTCCTACAATAATGAGATTTGTAGCGTGGAAACTGATTAATATGAGCAACCACAGCATCCTTTTCCTCAGCTAATAACTTGTTGTGTCCACCAGCTTTACCACGCTGATCCAATACTGTTAAATTTCTTTTTTTACAAAGCGCGGTATTTATACGTTTTGTAGAGATTCGTGAAATATTAATGAACATATCTCTACAAACTATCATGTGGTTAACTAGATATTGCCTTGAAAATTGTCGCTTTTGAGGATTTATTGCAGTGGTATTCTTTTTTTTAACAGGTTGTTCTCTCACACATGATGATAGAAAAGTAGTCTGCACATTGTAGTCTGCCAAATTCCAATAATGATCAAAAAATTTCCGTTGATCCTCAACAGAAATTTTTGCATGGCATTTCATGAAACATGTGCAACTAAATTCAGCAAATTCTTTGGGTTTCACATGTTTTCCTTTTGCCGTGTAATGTTCCTTGTCGCTATTTTTTTTTTACTTTCCTGATATGTCTATCTTGACCTGCAATTTTTCTTTTTCTGCCTTTTTTTGGGCGACCTTTGTGGTCATTTTCTTGCTGGCTATAAGAATTCTTTTCTGATGATAATTCCTCAGAATCTGGTTGATAATTTTTTTCTCTAATGTAATTACCAGAACCCTTAGGAATTTCATTATTCTCTGCTCCTATATCCGTTGTTGCTTCATCGCAGTTATCGTGTTTTTCCTTCTCTTGTTCCTGGTATGGATATACACAAAAACTGGTTGAAGCAACTGCCTGAATAATGATCCCAACATCCAAGTCATTATTTGTATTTGAAGTAATATTCTGAAAAAGGGAAATAATGAACCAAACTTGTTATTGTTTTATATATGTACTAGGCATTATTATTCATTGGGGATATTTTTGATTATCTATGCATTTATACATATACGATTCTTAATTCAAGATATTGAAAAATGTAGGTAAGTATTATAATTTGAGGTTAGGAAATTATAACCTTATAATCTTCAAAATAAACTCACCTGGCATTGATTTGTATTGATCTGTTCAGCTGAATGAGATTGCGGCAATAATTTTGTATTATTCATTATCTTTGAACTCTTTGAGACACTAGTTTTTCAAGCATCTTGAAATATTGAAGAGCAATAAAAGGTTTGTCGGTTTAACGAAACAAAACAGAATAGCTTGCCGAATTCGCAAGAAGGAACCAAATAGCTTTGGATTCGGCATGTGTAAAAAAAGGCTACAGGTTTCTGCGAAAAGAATCCAAGTAGGTTTGGATTCTTATAGTAAACTGTAAATTGAAAAGTATCATTTTCGCAATATAACACTATGGTCTATGGTCTAGGATCAGAACTCTTTGGATCTATATTGCGAATCGATAGATATGCAAATCTAGGTTCACTTATTGGAATTATCTCATTTTTCCTTAAATTTCGGTTGGTTCCTTATTGCATTACGCGGTCCAAATGACATAGGCATCAATCAATCCGTTATTTAGTAATGAGAAAAATAATGTTAATGGCCATCTCCTCCTATTTAGGAAAACATCATACAAAGCTGACATCTCATCAACCATATCAACTCCACATTTTAAGAAGTTGTGAAACCCTATTAGTTCAGGCTTTCTTGTATTTGGAATGAATTTATCATCATGATGAGGTGTAGAAGCCATAAGACAATTTTTTTTCTTGGGTACGAATGAA
The DNA here is from genome assembly GCA_910591675.1 of Galerucella calmariensis. NCBI lineage: Eukaryota > Metazoa > Arthropoda > Insecta > Coleoptera > Chrysomelidae > Galerucella > Galerucella calmariensis. Next base: position 1,983 of record CAJUYG010002281.1, on the reverse strand, counting down.
ACTATGATATATCTTTTTGGAAGCCAAAAACAGCATTTTCATCTTTTCGGTCTCCAGTCGATGAAAAAGTAAAAAGTTGGTGGCGGCGGCGGCTTAATTTGCGAATGGTGCCAACATATGTCAATTTATGTTCACTAATCAAATGCACCATGAGAGGTTTTGGCATCAACAAGTGCAAATATTTCAATGTCGTATATTGCTGGCATATTCGGCATGTATTGTCTGAAGCTACATCGGCTGCGAAAAGACTTGAATTTCTCATCGATGGTGAGATATTCACTAGGAGTATAGTACGCCTGGCTGTTCAAAATAAATTTTCGAAATATACCCCGTATTGCTAAAAATTTGTCTAATTTTTTCTTTTTTGTTTTATTTCCAATGTTATCGAATCGAAGACACTGCAGTAATATGACAAATCTCTGCTTGGACATTGTAAGCCGAAAAATGTCTATGCCTGTACCATCTGTTGACCATAACCCGTCTAAATTTAACCTGCTGTCTTTGTGAATTCCCGCTATATACAACAAATATCTTCACAAACTCCTGGTGAATTCAACAGAACAATAATAAGAAAGTAAAAAAATACTGGTGATGATTTTTTCATAAACTTTACAATCTGTATACGAGATGTATTATTTAACAGGAAATGCTTTTATTTAGAGAGCAGGATCAAAATACTTGAAAATTGAGCAGCAGCAATTTTGTTGGTTTCTAGGAGATCTCCTAGATTTAGTAAGTTGTCCATTGTTTTCAGTGGCATAAATTCTTTGATCAGATCATCAGATGTATCAATATTTCCACTTCCAATGACCGAATGTTCTACTATGGAATTTACTTAATTCAAAGTAATTCGACACATGCTCCGGATATCAGCAACTATTTTCATGATGTGAGATATTTGATTAGCCGGAACCACAACTAGTAGATTTTCTACTATTGTAGTATCATGTAAATCCTCTACTAGATTGAAATCTGACCTACCTGTACCAACTCTCAGTTCATCTTCACTGGATTGTATGAGAGTATCAGTCAAATTGTCACCTGAATAACTTGCTTCCTTATCAGAGCTATCTGTCAAATCAGAACAGACAGAGGGTGGCCCTAAAATACTTTCAAATTCTGTGGTATTTTTTTTATTCTTCTTTTCCCAGATTCATAGATGACTGCCAATTTTTTTTCATTTTCAAGAGCCTTGGCATATGAATCTAAAATATTAATTGTTAATAATCAGTGAAGAGATATGGAAAATCATGTTCTTACTATGGAAATTGTGAACTTTACAATCATATGGCTTCCAATCCCTATTGGGAACACCACGTTTTATGATATGGGTCCTTGTTATTCTTTAATTGGTTGGCACCCAACATAGATTTTCATTCACCAACCAATTTGTAGGTATCACCGATACATCTCCCAACTCATTATTCTTTATGAATTGAACAACTGCATACTGAAATGGAAAAGTCATGAATAATACTCATTAGCTTCAATTGGTGTGGGTCTGAAGTTGAAATACCTACCTCAAATATTTGCTGGTACGACATTCATCACACTAATTGCAATACCCTTCTTCCCTCTTTTTATATTTTGTATTGTATGAAATATGAGGGGAGATAATTATCAGTGTTCAACAGAAATTGAAGCGGGACCAGACGAAATACCTCCAATATTTCTGCAGAAACTGCCTTTCCGAGCCAAATTAATTTTAACCGATATTTTCAATCTGATATTTTTAATTGTTTGAAAAGAATGTTTTATGAAGAAAAATTAGATGAAAGCTCAGTACAAAGTCAGACTCGCTCTTCCACGAACTTAGATGTTAGAATTAGTTTTTTCCACAAAACCACAACTCAGCATTCTTTCACTTTCCAAGGTCCAAAAATTTATAATATTCTACCAAAACATCTGAAAGAAATGAAAAAATATCATACATTTAAGAAGGAAGTGAAACATTTTATACTTTCCAATCCAGGAAAATTTAAT
>CAJUYG010002280.1:19420-35221 GCA_910591675.1 Galerucella calmariensis | reverse complement strand
GGTGTTTGATACCACTCGCCCTCAGGTATATTATTCGAAAATTATATTTACGGAAACGACTGATTTGTTTTCAATTGTCTCTTCTCAAGGCTCCTTGAATAAAGTACATTATCATTTGATGATTTAGAACAACATACGAAGGAAATAATATTTTTCTATACGACCACTATCGAAAGTCGTCTTTTGTGCCTTGAATTGCAACTGCAAAGTTGATGTTTTCCGCAAGCAGTCATAATTTGGCTCTCTTAAGCAGAAAAAAAATTTGGCGCACGCCTAATTTGATTCATAGATAAAAGAGAGCTAGTAGTTATAATATAAACTATAGAATAAAATATTTTAGATGATTTTCTAATATGTTAAAACATCCAACAGTATTTTCCGTAATAATTTAATGAGAAATGGGAAAATCTAAAAAAATCTGGCATTAATGTAATAAGTGTTGCCTACGTACACGAAACTGCAATCTGGAGACTGCTAAGTACAAATTAATTTTATTTTGGTGTGATCGTAGAAAAAATCTTGTGTGTATTTCGATCAGAAAGTCCTTTGGTAGTCTCGACAGTTTGCAAGTTTCTGTCTCGACTGTCAAAGTACTACTTTCTGCTCTTGATACACAAATAGCTATTCTCGCCGGTAAATTTTTAAATTTTTAATCGCACACAGTTGAAATTCTAACTGCCTAATTTTTGGTTTTTTCTCTATTATATCAAGTGGTACATATTTATGGTAACCATCTGGTTTATTTTGGAATATACCTTTTTTTACTTTTTTACTTAGAATTGGCCATCAAGCCAGACAGGCTTTTCGGAGTCAGTGGCGTAGGTATCTAATCTTGATTTAAAATAGATACTCCAGGTAAAATTCTTCACATAAAACTATCCAGCCTGTTGTTTCCTAGGAGTGTCTTTGATGGTCTTAGCCCTACCTACTACTACCATTGGTCAGGTCTTATTTTCTTTTTGCGTTACCTATTTCTTCGAATATTGACATAACATTGGAGCTAATACTGGGAAAGGATTCCCGTCCCATGTAGGATGTTCCAGATGTTGAAGATGTAGCTCTCGACCATCTTGTTGATTTCTCCTGGACATGTCCATACCAGCTTGGAACTGATTAGGCTTTAATCGCTGCTCGACTATCCGACATGATAATAATCCTTTGCCTTGTATTTATTTCATCAATATTTAACGGAGGACATTTTCCTTTTCGATGCGAGTTTGGTTCCTGGCCCGTACACTCCTTCTCCAATCCATTCTATTGCTTTGGATTCCTCTGTATACCATTGAATGGAATGGTAATGGTGTTGGGGTTACATCCCTTCCTGTTACTGTTTTGTATTAAATTCCTATACAAGGAAATCAGATGTCCAGTAAAGCTTATCTCTTTCCATGGACAACACTAACGTAACTTTTTCAACTTCAAATCAACGAGTAAATTGATAGGAAAATTGAATTGACTCGATCACACTTCTGAGCAAACTGCAACAGGAGCTGTACCAGGTTATTTCCATTGTAGTGACAAGCATTTCCCTGAAATGGCAGGTAAAAAGTCAACAGCATATCCTACTACTACTACTACTACTACTGAATGTGCTGGCGATCCTTGACCTAGCCAAACTAAAGTCAAGGTTCCGGCACTGAGGACACTGGCGGGCCCATTGTGCCATTCCTGCTACCTAGACATCCATGAAGCCGAGCCCTTCAATAAAGGCCACAATCTTTTTCAGTGGATGCCTGCTTGTGTCTCCAGGGGCCATGACGGGGACTCCGAAGATTCGCCTGTGTAATACAGCCCAGTGTGGACACTCTAAGAGAACATGGTCTGACGTTTCGTCAGTCATGCCGCAACCCCTACATAGGGAACTGTCCTCTACTCCTAGGTTGTAGAGGTGCTTCCTCACACAGCAGTGCCCTGTTAGGCGTCCTGCTATATTCTTCAACCTACTCCTTGGTAGTTCAATAGCTGCTCCAGCGTGTCAATTAGACCATCCCTTCAGTAGAAGTTTGGATTGTCTAGGACCCTGCAGAGCATTCCAATGAGCGAGGTGCTGGTTCCTCAGCCACTTCCTCGTCTCCTTGCAGCATATCCTAATGGGCATATTAATTCAATTTTATGGAATTGCTACGGAAAATATTTTCATTGATCTCAAAATCTCTTATAATATTTTGTTAGCTTTGGAGAAAACTAATCTATCTGATCAGTATGGAATACATTAATATGATTAAAATTCTTGTTAGTTATTTATGAACAGCTATGACTTGTATTTCTGTAATGTGGCTACACAACCAGCCACATGATAATACACATAATGAATGTACAGATATGCAGGCATACGTTTTATTTAAAGTATGGCGTGTGTGAATATGAAGAAGAAAATAGCAGTTCTCGGAAGCAGATACTGTTAGTTTTATCATTGGCAATGTTGAGTTAGATACGGCATAATTAACCTGTCACCTGGAAAATGTATTGAGAAATTATAAATGAGATTGGAAAATCTGGGTCATGATTTTGAGAAATGTGGTCTATTCATTCATTTTCTTTATAATTACAATAATGTAACTTGGTAAATGGGTGAAACTGAATATTAAGGTATATTCAGTTGTGAATTTAACGATTTCTTACTTTTGCACATTGGTTCTAAAGGTCATTTTAGATTAGACAATTTCTTGTGCAATATTTAATTCCAGTTTTGGTACAATTCAAATTGTTAAGTCTAAAATTGAAAATTTTATTAAAAATTGTCTACCCTGTTAAATTGTAACAACAATAGAACAGGTTCTATTTTCTTGACTATTTCACTAGAGAAAATTGATCTCTGACAAAATTTGAAGGTTTTAAACTGGCAATGTTTTGTCTTGTCGCGGCAATTTTTTGACGTTTGATATATCAAATCTATGTATATAAAATTCTATCACTCTGTGATAAAATTCAATATAAAATCTTTGTTAGTGGTTTCTAAGGAAACTAAGTTGTTTATTTATTTATTTTTTGCGCGATCGATCTTTTTTGTTGATTTACAGCATTGGTTGTCAGGTCGGTAGGTTATGTTTACTGGTTTCTAAGTCTAACACGTCGGTAAGTGATTTACTTACCGTTCAGACGTCGGTAAGTAAACTACGTCTTAGCCCTACATACATTTGAGTGATCCTAAATAATATATTACTTCATTCATTACACAGAAGAAACAAAAAAAATAAGAAGCTTGATATTTTTTAATTAACAGAATCGAACCGAACAATATAAAATAGTTATTTATGTAACTAGTGTGTAAAGTAGCCTTTTTTTTGACGAATGTGAATATTGTCGCATGAGCCGAAGGCGAATGCGACAATCACATGAGTCGAAAAAAAGGTCTTTACACACGAATTGCATACAATATTTTTTCTACTAGCGAATATTTAATTGAAATACAAAAGTTTAATAGTAATTTTCTTTACGCACTAGTGCGTAAAGAAACATACTTTACGCACTAGTGCGTAAAGTAAGTTAAATTTTTCTTTAGAAGAGTCTTTTTATAATAATCTAAAATAACATCATAGTTTTATAAAAATATTCAATTCCTAAATATAAAATACAATTGCTTACTCTAGGTATAGTCGGAAGATCTCAATTTAAATTTTAAATGTCAGATTCAATTCACAAAGAAATGTCAGTCACTCACCGCCAACTTATACCTATTTACCGTATTATTTCCAGTACTCAATAATTATTTAACAATAATTATTAGGTTACTTTACCGAATTCTATTGGTTTCTATCTCCAATTTATGAAAAAAACTTAGATTTAATATCTGTTTATTATACCTATATTTTTATAAGACTAGATATCTATAACTACATACATATTGGAATTTTTTCTTTACGCACTAGTGCGTAAAGTAAAACTCTTTACGCACTAGTGCGTAAAATAAAGTTTTACGCACTCGAAAATGTGTCTAAAGTACGTACTTTACACACGGTAGTAGAAAAAGTAATAAATAGCATGAAAACAATTTCACCAAAATGCAAATTATATTTTAAAGTGATCGAGAAGTATAAATGTCACTTTTGACATTTCTATCATTTCGAAGAAATTTAAATTATTTTATTCGAAATTCGAATATTTCAATACGATCGCGCAAAAAATGGTATAAGCATTTAGAACGTTAAGGGTAATACCGGTCTCCAGCAAAATTGGAGGCTTCGCTACGCTCAGCCTCCAAACATTGCTGTCGACCGGTAAACAACCCTTACCGTTCTTGATACTTAATATACTATAACTGTCTAAAAATTATTTAAACTGTTTCAAAAATTCAAATAAGTATTATTGACATTAATAATACAAGATTTGGAAACAATTCAATAAATGAAAAGAGAGTACAATTAAGCAAAGTATACCGCGAAATACAATGAAGACAAAAAAGTCTGCGTGGAAACAGTTTAGAATGTTTCTGGACGCACGTAATTATACGTTAGAAAAGGATACTTCTGAACAAGTTATAGCAAAAATTCTTGAAGATTATGGTTTTAACATGAAAAAAAGAGATGGAACTGATTATACTGAAGCTAGTGTGAAGACACTTTGGAATACGACTGCTCAAATGGTTCAGAAAAAATATTCTCTAGAATGTAACATCAAAATTCATCCATTTAAAGATATTACCTATAAATTTGCTAGATTGGCCAGGGAAACAAAACGTAAAAAGCTTCATGCTGAACCTGAAACCAGAAAAAGAAGTTCTAACGCGTTTACCAAAGAAGAATTAATGGAAATGGCAGAAAGCTATTCTGAAGATAATCCTGATGGGTTACAAAAAAAAAAATGTTCATTTATGTTCGTTCGAATTAGCATGGCGTGGAAATGAAGCTGCTAATTGTGATATTAATTACTTTAAAAAAGAATATGATAATAAAGGTAATTTTACTGGCAGGGTAGAATATAATCCAATTTTTTCCAAAACGACACAAGGAGGATCAAAAGCTTTATCTGGCAGTAAGTGGCTGGTAAGAAATAATGCTTACAACAATTGGTGACCCGTTCATTCATTTTTAAAAATTATTGAAAAAAGAGAATCCAATCCTTATCTAACAACAAGATTATTTTAACAGTACATCCAAATTGATACAAAAATTCACCATTGGAAATTAATACAATTTCAAAGTGGACGAAAATATCGGCAGAATCAATTGGTACAGACAAAAAAAAATAAAAATAACCAATCATTCACATAGAGCTTCTGCAATATCTGCATTAGCAAAAGAAGGAGTCGGTGAACAAGAAGTAATTAAGCTTACAAGACATTCTTCGGCCCATTCTTCGAGAAAATAAAAATGAAGAAAAGGAATCCTCAGTTTCTAACTTAAATTCATCACAGGTTATGATGCAAAACAATCCCCAAAATAATGCTACAACGTACAATTATAATAATTGTACTTTTTACATAAATAAGTAATTTTTTTCATAATGTTATTATTTTTTTGGCTTTGTATAATTGAAGCTTGCAATAAATAAAACGTTTAAACATATGATTTTTTAGTTTCCCTCTCGTGAAATAGTCATGTCGAATACCACTCAATTGAAAATTTTGTAAGGTAAAATTTTTCTCTTGTCGTATTCAAGTCGTATTCAAGTTTTATGTAATTTTGCTCATGACATTTAATCCATTGTTAAAAATGTCATTCGCAAAATTGCCAAGCAACAAACTTTCATTACAATCGAAAAATTTTGCCGACAAAATTTTCACTCTCGTGGTATTATATATGACAATTTGATTTATTTTTTGTGTTTGTTTCACGATGAAAATGTTCTAGGAAAATGTCATTAATCTTGATAATTTGTGGTTATGTATTAAAGTGGTTGAAAAATATGATTTGGAATAAACGAGATATTGAAATGTTAATTGAGGAAATCTCAAAACATGCTTGTTAGTACAATGTAAAACACTCCTCCTGTGTTTTAAAGTTAATATTCGCTTAGTGACATGAGCAGCCGTGCAAATTAATAAATATTTCAAATTTTCCGGTTCCATAACTAACAAAATTTTTGAAAAGGTCATATTTATTTTATAATCAAACCAAATCAAACAGTTGGCCAATATTTCACACAATAAATCTATTCCAAATATTGTTCCAAAACTTGGACTAAATTTGCACGAAAAATTGTCTAATCTAAAATGACCTTGAAGTAGACATCTAACATCTTCAAATAAAAAAAAAGAACTGCTTGAAGCTGTCAAGACTGCACTATCGGTACTGTTTGTAGTGGCTGCTTAGAAGGGTATGCTTGTCTAAAGGATTCAATGATAAAACATTCAAATATTTTTGTATCTCAATATTCCAAGATGATAACAAAACTTCAGCTACGCCTAAACTAACATCAATGCAAAGAACAGCGCTGCACATAGAATTCGACAGTTGAAAGACGGAAATGAAAAGTATATGGAACTTGATTACCTACCGGGATAAGGTAGAAATCTGCATTGGTCCCTTCCTACATGTGCACGCGGCCGCTTCCAGCATGTGTACTTGTGGAAGTGGCCGTGTGAGGTATCACTAGACACAAATGAGCCAACCTGTTCAAATATGTTGTATTTATAGTTCTGGGCTATGTGTAAATGAATGTTTGTTGTCCAGTAGATGTTTTGTATGATCGTAAGTTTTATTGGTCTGCTTTCAAAATTTCTTCTGGTTTGACCAATATCGTCTGGGATATACAATATGTCCCCCTAAGTTGGGATCATATGGAAAACTTTTTTGTCATTAATTTTAGGAGAAAAAGTTATTTATCATAAAAAGTTCTGCATTATCTTAAACCTAGAATACAGTCATCAAATATCAAATTTTCTAGTTGTATACGATGTTTGTCAAAAAATATTAGTTTCACTCAAGAGTAAAGTACCTCTAAATTTGACAATATCGAAAAATGTTACTGAAAAAATGTGATCAAAATTAAAAACTGCGATTAAATATTTAATTACATTCATATAAATTGAAACTTCAGATTTCTATTCTATTTTTTACTAATATTTCGATTTTGAATGATCATTTATCTCTTGTGATTAGGAAGCACATGATAGTCTTTTAGGTTTTCCTTTTTTTTAATAACTTTGCATTTAAAACGTGAAATAAGTGCATATTCATCTATTTTGCAAATAATAAAATTATTCAAACACTAAAAATTATAAAATTTACATCATATAAATGTTATAAACAAATAAATTCAATTCTTACTCATACTAATGCTTTGATATAACTAATTTTTTATATTGTCAAATTCAAAGGTACTTTACTTTTGAGTAAAGCTCATATTTTTTGACAAACCTCGTATAATACTGGAAAATTTTATATTTGATGACTGTATTATAGGTTGTAGATAATGCAGAACTTTTTATGAGGAATAACTTTTTTTCCTAAATTTAATAATACAAAAGTTTTCCATATGATTTCAATTTAGGGAGACATATTGTATAAACTAGAATGTTCAGAATGTAATGTAGAAAACGGCAAATTGCCTCATGGAATAATTAAATTACCTTGAGAAAATAATTGATTCAAAGTGAAAAAAATATCCTTCTTCAAATCACTTTTAACCGACTCAATTATAATTATTTTTCTATTAGTGCCATGGGGGTCTATCCACTAACAATGAGAGCTCCTACGAGAGTACACACTTATAAAGTGCGCTTGCGAGCTCTCTCGAAATTGCAAATTAAGATATAACCCGCATGCGCACTTTATAAGTGTGTACTCTCGTAGGAGCTTTCACTGTTAGTAAATAGACCCCCTGTATAAATACCTGTTTGCGCTGCTGCTCTGTATCAACTTGAAGCAAAAAATTTCATGATCAAATTAAATTAAACACCTCAAAATTTCAATACTAAGCAATTTGATGTTTATCCCGAACCATATTTTTTTATTCCAAAAATAACCGATACCATGTAAAAGTTGAATCCATCTGTGTTCACTGATCGAAGCCAGCGTGACTAAAAACTTGCAGTTATATGTTCTTCGTCTTGAAAAATCGCCGCCAATAAGACTTTTATCGGTCGACATACCACCACTACACTATTGGATCGAAAAAGTTCTTTGCTGCGATGCTTATACGGGATGTCTCGTCTAACTCGCAAATATTTATTATGTTGAATCTAATCTCAAGTTGAATTTTGTTATATATCCATACTATACTATTTTTTTATCATATTGATTGATAGAATTTTAAGCGATTCTTCATGCAACTTTCGCTAGAACTGTGAACCGCAGGTAGCGAGGACAATAGAACCCCAATATCATTACCATTAAAATATATTTTGAAGTGATAAATTCGCCGTGACAGTGCAGTGTAGTTGGGTAATAATAAGATCCTAGACTATTCAATTTAATTAATTAATTAGTAAGCTCTACATATAAGAGTGAATTATAGCCTTAACCCTATAAGATACTTATTGATAATCATTTCGATATTTACCTGTCAGAAAGACAGAAGTTACACTTGATGTGTTGCCTACCTTAATATTTCGGCTGGACCGAATAGTGACCTATCTTGTATTTGACTTGATATATTTATATAAATATGAATGAGAAGAATGAATGATATTATAAATATTATGTGGATATTATGTGGATATTCTGGATATCTTTCTCTCATTCAAGATCAGTTTAACTGTGCAATGCCAAGAATCAAAAGGATATACAAAACCATTTAAAACTATATAAAGCACTGCCCAACTGGCAAAATGGAATTCTAAGAGGACTGAATTGTTGTATAACAGTCGATTAGCGTTGCTTTAAGGACTGTTTGCTTTTATTAGGCCTTTTGTTGCGATAATTTTATTTTTTAAAGAAAGTTGTTGTACTAAATGATTCTATAGTGACTTTTACAATATATGCTATAACGCATTATACGATCATTTCTTTTAAAATGATATAATACCTTATAAGCAAGTTTATACAATATCAAAATATCATTTTATAAGACTTTTATACCTATTGTATAAGAGTTCTATAATATACTAGATACTTAACTAACAGCTACAACATTATAAAATAGTTACTTAAGCTTGTCCTATTGAAGCTGTATAATGAATATTTTATAGCATTCAATTGCGTTGCATTATAAAACACTTTTATACGTGAACTTTGAATACTATAAGACTATCTCCTTTATAAATGTCTTATAGGATAAAACTGTGTATGACAAAATAAATTTGTTCCAGAATCTGCGTTTTACAACTGAAGTGACTTTTGCATTGAAATATCTTATTTTGTTGGGTGACACATACAGTGAAAGTATATGAATTGAGTGAGAGAGAGTTCTTTGTTACCTTCCTCAATATAGTCTCGACTATTTTAAACATTATTTTCACAAATTGATATGACTGTCAAGACAATAACAATATCAAAATACACCACTTTGAGGTTAGGAGGCAAATGATTCTATAAAGGTTGTATAGTGCCGCTAGTCGCACACAACCACGCTGAACAACCGAATCATAACCGAATGTTACCATGATGCAGATATCTGTTCAGCCTTCTTAAACACTCTGAAGCATGGTTGTCACGTTGACCTGAAAGTTTTATAGGTGAAAAAGAATTTTAAACTATTCATTTTATGTGAACCGCCATTCTAGCCACAGCTATAATAGTCAGTTTCACTCTAAAGTTAAGCTCGCTTTAAAAGCAAACAATTTCGTATTGTTAATTTAGCTTAAGTTTCAAGCTCAGCTTGAAAGTATACGGCGAATACGGCCGTTAATAAATTGCGACATTTTCACAAATAAGATACTTCTCTGACAACGCAAGTTTGAGAAAAATTGAAATACTGTCATCAAAAATTTGTTTACGGTGCTGATTGTAATGCTTTCAAAAGTCAAGTTCCGTTTGTCTCTAGAAAAGTTAGGGCAAACTATTTTCGCTGTCATAATGACAAAACACCGCGATATAAGGCATTTTTAGTGCATGAATTAAATTTTCCTTCAAATAACAATGCCATTGTGAGATGAGCTACTTCCCAAATTAAAAAATGTACTTTATAACGTCTCCATGCGTGGTCGTAGGAAAAATTCTTATTACCATATCATGAGATTTGGCAACCTCTACTTTTCGCGAATCTCAATATGATTATTACTTGTCAGGTTAGTTTTATAGTGCCTAAATAATCGTCGTTATAAAACAGTTATCGTATACCGTTCCATTTTACAATAAAATATTGTTTAAGGCATTTCTTTGGGATAAAATTGTTGTTTTATAAATCGCCATGTTTAAATGAGCAATTCTTGTACCGCTATCGCCGCCATTATGATCAATTGAGTTGGAAACATGAAACTATATTGAAAAATGTGACTTTACCATTATTTAGATAATTATATTGTGAAAAAATATCCATATAAAGTGATAAACTATTGAAATCATAAAATAAATGGGATCTTAGGATTTTCTATTTTATTACTTTTTTCAAGTATCTACTTGAAACAACCAGAATTGAAGCGCTTCATTTTCTTGCCAAATATATACCTATAATTTATCAGTAAAATTTGCGGCGCATTAAAATTTGTGCTATCAAACCACCCAAATGAAATTATAATTTTTACTATCGATGTCCGCTCAAGTGGCCCAAGTCGTTTTGATAAGTCTCCATTTCTACAAATGAAATGTAGGATGCACGTTCAAATTGAAATATAATTTGGTTTTGATATTCTTCACAAAAAAATGAAATGCTCTTATAAGAATATAAGAATTTCAGTATCCTATAAGATATATTATCGTGTAGCTGTTTATACAACCCTTATAAAATTTAAATTGCTTCTTAGGTGAAGAAAAACAATCTGAAAATTAATGTGAATAAAACAAAAATAAAAACGGGATAAACCACAGGATAGAAATGTTTATTGAACATATGGTTGTCTATGAGAATAATTTTTCTTTTTTGAGACACCCGGTATAATCTAACATCGGAAAAGTTCTAAAAAGTACCTTGTTACGTTCACTATAAATAAACCATACTCGTATAGATCTTAGACAAGCATGAGTGCTATTCTAGCAAATGTTTGCCCTTGACATTTACTGACCATCGCGGCTAAGACCAACGAGGCGCCTACTTGTCCGCTTCTAGATGTCTTCGTAAAGTCCACGGTGTTTGCAGGAAGACAGGACCGGAACCACGTGCGGTAATATATAAATAATGCTATTTATTATCTTCTTGTTTATATTAACATAAGCCTGCAATAAATTTCTTATAATTGTTATTGTAATTCCCAATGCAGTTCGTTCAACTGAGAAAATTTTTTTTATAATTTATATATGAATCAGTAAAAAGGAAATAGGCGTACATTATTTTCGAGAATCGGTAGCTTTTGTTTAGGCCTTATTGGAACTTTAGTTCTTCACGCCAGGTTATGTTTGAGCGACAAGGGGTCGCGACGCAAAAGATCTGACCATTACATGTTACGTAACATAACGTAGCGTAACAGACGTTATGTTACGTTGCTTCGTTATGTGCCTTGCTTGCGTGCTTGTGCCTCCTTAGTCTCTCTCTCGTTTACGAAGCAGCGATTCATAATAATATGCTCCTGTCGGGATTCGAACCCGGGCTTCTACCACTGAACCACCGATGCTATATTTAAATTCTATGCAAAGCTGGTATTCGCAGTGCCAGTGATCTACTTGAATTTTTTCGGATCAATTTTTACTATTATTTCCATAATTTTTGTTGCGCGATTAAGGGGTCTAGCACATTTACTTTTCGAAATACAGGGTGTTGAAATTTTGAAAACTTGAATGTTTTAATTCGTAACTTTAAAATGGATGGATAAATTGATTTGACATTTGGCAGGTTGTTTTTAAATGTAAAAGGGCATATTTTGAAAGAAATTGTAGTTTGTGCAACTAGTGTGGATATGATGGCCATATCGCACGAGGACGAAGTTCAAGTGCAATACGGACAATCCACACGAGTTGAGCAGCATATTTTTTCTACGACCCACTTAAGAAAAAATCTAGAAAATAAAAATTTCTATAAACTGTAATGCTTATAACTTCAAATTAAACATTTTACAATTCAATTTTATGTTTCCACTAATTTTGTGGTAAACGTACAGTTCTTGAATGTTCAATTTGTATAATGCTACGGTTCCATTTTTTAAATATACGATGCTGTTATAAGTAGATATATGTAGTTCCTACCGTGTGTCCCGCGACACGTTCTACCTTTTACCTATATTTATTTTTTTGTCACAATTTCTCCTTAAAGAGTTAGCAACTCAATTTAATCAGTAACTCCACTCAATTTGCAATATTAATTGTTTATTTATGGTAAAATCTTTCATCTTTTTGTCAAATTCTCTCTTTATTTTCTATTTTTGTCAAATTTTTCACTTGAAAGTTGCAATTTGAGGAAAAATCAAGCAACATATCACTTGTCATCTGTCATTTTTTAACAATGAACATTTTTCTCTCAATATTTTTACTTACAAAGTGGGTTACTAATGTCACGCTAGTAATTTCACTCAATTTTCCATATTAATTCTTTCAATAAGAAAGAATCTCCTGTCATCTGTCATTTCTTGTCAAATTCTTACGATCTAAAATTGTTTATGAAAAGGTATAGTTATAAATACAGTGGATTTTAACATTTTAGAACTTCAGTTCTTTACGTTAGGTTGGAGCGCTGGGGGTCGCGACGAAAAAGATCTGACCGTTACGTTACGTTGTTACGTTATGTGCCTTGAGCGCGTAGGCTCTCGCGCTTTCTCCTCAGTCTCAGAGCTAGTCTTTTGGCGCAAAATGTTCATTATCAGCATACATTGTATTATTAATTACAGTTAATAGAATACTTAATATGTACTTTGTGCCATTCAACTTAATGATAAGATTTTTATAATTAATACTACTGTATATTTTTGTTAAATGAACTTTCATCCAGAGTAAAATAAATTCTTATATTAATATGTGTATTTATTTATTGATTCAAAAAATTTGATTATTGCTTAAAAGGAACTTAAGTTCTTACCGTGTGTCCCGCGACACGTTCTACCCTTTTTTTGAAGCATAATGGGTGTGTACTTTCACTACTATTACTGTTTTGACAGATTTTGGTAGGTTTTTATTGGCAATTAATCCTCAATGTTTTCCAAACCTCTGCTATTCCCTAAGTTTCGGTTGCATTCCATTATAATATTCATTCAGATTTAGCGATAGATAGATATATAGATAAATTTTATTGCATTGAAAAGAATTTAAAATTGTTATTACAAGAAGTTCGGTCTTCACATACCAAAGTGCGAAAACTAAACGACAACAATAATAAAGTAGGAAAAAGCTAATTAAAACATATTTAATTTAACAAGAAAAAAAAGTTCAAACACAGTATATATCTCATTCTTCTAGTACAAAGGCCCTCAGCTTCAAAATATTGAGAAGATAATTCACAACTTTAGTTAATTTAAAAAAATCAGTGGTGTTGAACATACAGTGTGGAAACCACTTATGGAATAAATTTTTTTATGTCATTATTTTAGAGAATTATAAAAAATGCCGAGACACGTCAACTTTTGAATTGAGTTGTGCGTTATGTAAACATAAATGTAAATGTACAGGGTGATTCACGCAAGTATGCCATAGTCGGTGTTGTTTTTTAATGAAAAACCCTGTATATTTGCGTATTTTTGAAATCCTCTTAATGAACCGATTCCAACAAACTAAATAATGTAGGGTCAATTATGAATTATACAGGGTGAATTTTAAAATTAATAATTCATTACACTTGAAATATTGGTACTTCTTCAAATTAGCTAAATATGGATTTATCAAAAATCTAAACTAACTAATTATATTAAACAAAACCTGCAACGCCCATGAATTTTATCATAAATACCTAAAAATTGCCTAAAACCGCCAATAATTAGACAAAATCGGTAAATAATGTGGATTGTTTTCTATTCTGTCAGTTGTTGGTGTGTTGACAGTTTATACTGAATAAGTAAAATCCTTGTCAAACACTCTTGTCGACGTAACAATGAAATATTTAACTGCGACTCACCAAATTGATATTTTAATGATGATCGGGTACGGGGATAACTGCAGAAGTCAAGTTGAAGTGGCAAACTTATTTAATCACAGGTATCTCGAATTGCCTAATATTCTCGTCGCAAGACACCCACCACCGTTCCCCCAACTTCCATCCCCTGAATTCAAAATCATCGCACTTCCAATGTCAGCTGAAGAGATTAGGAAAGCCTATAGCAACCAGAGGGATAGATCTTTCAGTCATTCCAAATATTCATTCGTATGTGCGTTCCTTATATTGACGCGCTTACCTATGAAAGCACGCTGTTCACATTCAAAAGTGAATTTATAGCGAAAAACTCCAAAACATATTTATTTTTATACTTTCCGTATAAACTCATATCCGAATGGATAGTAAACCTGTCCACATCCGCTATAAACGATTTACTGTGAAAAAGTCTAAAGTTCATTAAAAATTAATTTAATCTGTAGTAGCCAGCACACGACTTAAATCATCCCATCTTTCACGTCACGCATCAACATGTGGCGGAAAAGTTCATTAAAGAACAGAAGAAATGAGGATTCGACTCGTCGGCAAGGCCGTATACATTGGCGCACATCATACGGTAGATTCGATTATTTAATGGCGGTTACGTCAATTAATGAAATTTAATTCGATTACGGTTTTATATAGTTTCTATTGAAGATTTGCTGCTGAATTTTGGACATACGTTACAAATGGGTTGGATCGTATTAGACGCTTTGGTCTTGAATAACTGATGACAATAATAAGTCCATTTCATTCATCACATTGATTAATAAATACAAAAATATGGAGATTGAAATAGATATGTGGGTGGAGTATTTCGGCACCTGATTGGATACATGCAATTTTCTCATCTGTGTGTTTCGCGTTGTCATTAGTTGTTTTATTCGATATTAAAAATCTAGTGACTGACAGAAAATATCAAATTATTAAAGAAACGTCAGAATCACTGTATCAAGAAATAATCTTGACAAATACAACTCGTGTAATTAATGGTAATCGAAAATTTCTTCTCTTTTTCGGAACAAATTGTTGTTTTAGAAAAACACACTGTTTCCAAACAACAATTTGTTTCTCAAAATCGAAGAAATTTGTATTTCGATAATCATTAACACACTTGTTTTATTATTATCGATAATTAAGTCGAGAATGTCCTGTAAGTAGTCCCGACAGAATGCGTAGGTTTATCCCACTCCAATCCAGGATCTGATTATTTTTTGTACTCGAAGGGTGCCTACTAGTGAGAGAGCCCCGGTATGTCTGCCCAGTACGTGTAGGTTTTCCTCTCTGCCCAGGTAGCTATGGCTGATCTAGTAGTGCTTTTCGCAATGCTAAATAATGGTTCAGGTCCGATAAATAGAGTCTCTGATCCCTTTTTTTGCCATAGTGTCGCTTCTCGCTGCCCTCCACTCCACGATGCCCCGCATGACTGTTTTCCTTGCCTAGTATTTGAAGGGATTGTAGACAGTTATATACCATCGTAAATTTTACCCTGTTCGAGCTCAATGCTGTAAAAGCTGTCTCACAGGATGTGTATGTTCTTTTCTGCAACAGGTTGATTCATCAGCTCTCTTGCAGCCAGTTCAATGGCGTATATTTCAGCCTGAAAGACGATAGCGTACCTGCCCAGGTTGTCTGTGATTTCAACTCTGGGTTTCCCGCTGAAGTCTCAGGCTAGGGAAGATTTGTGGTGAGTGGGTCCTCAACTATGACCCGCAAGAGTGTATCGTGCCTATTCATATTTCACCATACAACTTCAGTCCTATTAGATCATTTACT
>CAJUYG010002280.1:0-19410 GCA_910591675.1 Galerucella calmariensis | reverse complement strand
CTATTCATATTTCACCATACAACTTCAGTCCTATTAGATCATTTACTGAGCTATATTTTAGTTTTGAGGGCGGGAGAGAGACCATGTCTGCTAATTCATCATCTTCCAAACAAAGACGACAACATATGTATAAATGCCTTCGTATAAACCAATCCATAATAATGCCGATCGAGTTGTTTAATGTTTGCTCTGCAGGACTTAATAAGATACCAATTGCAAGTTCTGGTGCGATGAAACCACCTGCGGCATCTTTTCTCCTAAGGGAGTCTGCCTTTTCATTGCCAGTCATATCTAAGTGGCAAGAAATCCAGACTAGAACTATTTCTTGATTTTTCATATTGAGAAGAGTATTTTTGCAGCTTGATACCAACTTTAACTTTACATGAAACTAAGAGCTTTTAAATCCTTTCGGCTGTCCAAGAAAATTTCTGTTTCATGTATGAGTCACTATCCTCCAATTTTTCCAGGAATAAAATAATGACGTGTATTTTTGCCTTGAATTAGGATTGTGACCGTTTCCACCTGCGGATGTTTTTGAGCCAACTGTGTACCAACAGCTATCTGTTCTTTTCTACAGATCTCCGCAGTCATCTCCATTCGGAATTAGAATAAGGTATGAGCCAGTTGTAGTTTCTAGTTAGTGAAGGTAGGTATGTTATTTAATAGTATAACATAATTTTACTAGGTACTCATAATACCTCTGGTTATTGCAATTGTTTGAATATGTATAGCACAAGAGTTGAATAGTCTTAAAATGAGTTGAAACAGTTTTTTTGTTAAAATACCTGAATACGAAAACCAAAGTATGTAGATTTCATATAATTTAAGGAACTTTCTATAAAACCTGCAAACAATATATATATATATATATACAGATTCGACAACAAATTAACGATCCGCAGATAAAACAATTTTTTCCTAACTATCGAATCCGATCACAAAATATTTACATGTCACTATTTAAGTCGAGCCCTCCCTCGATTAAAAAGAGACCAATAATATGGTCTCCAACAATCCCATTACCCTTTTGAGGTTATTACAATAAGTTTTGAGTATATTATAGCGAATTTCGGCAAACACAGAGTTTTATTTTATTCTGCTTCAATTGCTGCAATAAACCTGAAAACGATAATATGTTCGAGTTAAGAATAAATAGACCTTTCAAACGATGTATCACATTCCTTCCCATTCAAAAGATTGAGGTTGTACCTGTCAATTTATAATTTAAATTTGACGTGTTTCAGGATTTTTCATAAATATGTACAGTATTCCTTGTGGCTTTCACACACTATATAATGAGTTGAAGCATAATAAATAAATACCAAATTAACAAACTCATGCTGAAATCTACTTCGAATCCACTGTCAGATGTTATTCATTTCTACCAACTTAAATCTGTAGTAATTACTGAAATCCTACAGATAGCCTTCACACCACATCACATTAAAATTTGAAACGTTACAATTTTTCACATCCTTCGCATGGGAGGGTACTCATGAAAAATGATTTTTAAAACCTCGAGGCTGATAATTGTGGAACGCTTCGAAGTTAATATAATTTAAGCACTACGCATTTTGCGCCGATCGAAGAAATGGTTTATAATATCCAACCATTTCTAATGATAGTATAATAGAATTAAAGGCAAAGGTCAAAATGTCAATTAAACTAGTTAAAATGAATGTGATCTAGTTTAATTTGAAAATGTCGAGATCATGTCGCAGAAATATCAACTGAGATATGTATTTGAATATTTCCTAATTCTCGGAAAGTGACAGGTAGCCTACCCACATTTGATAATCGCACAATACTTTCAATCTCGATAAGTAGGAAAATATAATGATTTTATTACGTAAGAATTTCTTTAATACAAAAATCGTTACCACTTGCTGCTACACGGGAGCTACTTAACTTATTGCTAAGCATTGTAAAATTATATCACCACGTTAGAATACCCACCTAAAGTATTATTCACTAATTGAATAGCTGAGACTTTTACTTGGTGTAGAATGTACACTGTAGATCCATACTAAATGATGAAATGAAACAATTCAATTTGTTAAACTCTACATTCTATTCGAACCTATGTTCATTTCACTAACTTGTGAATACATGTAGTAAAAGTACCAGCTACTTGGGAATCTTGGATTCAGTACTATATTTTGAAAATGTAAATTACTTCAATTGAAAATTCACCTTCAAAAATTGATTTATTATGGTTGACGTAAGAGATATTGTGTGAACTTGAAGTTGTCGGAATTTTTGTTTGACTCTAATACAAAGACACCGTCATAGTCCAGGCATATGACAATTTAAAACGCTTGGGTCTATTCTGTAACTTGTCGTTATGCAACGACGTCGTTACGGTAACGATTATTATGTTAACGATAATTTTTCAAAGTTAGATTCTGTAATGATGTCGTTACGTTAAAATCTAGGGACAAAAGATAACGATAATATTTTCACAATTTTATAAAGGTTGGTATAATTTTTGACATCTGTAGCTGTTTTGTTAGGTTGGGAAAGGATTTTTGATTGACATATATTCACGTAACTTTTATTATGGAAAAGGACAAAGTTAAAAGTCGGTCCATTAAGACAACAAGGTCACAATATATAATGTATTTGGATGAATTGAGTACAAATGAAGCCTTCAGAGACAACAAATTGATCGGCTAACGTTAGATTGTGATGACCCATTTAAGGAATCTACACCCACAGATTTTTGATAACTCCCATGAGCTAAGAAATGAATGGTTATGAAAAACCTAACTATGGGAGGTGTTCTAGTATTACGACTACCATGATTCAAATAAGGCAACAAGTCCTGGAATAATTCATAAGCATCTTCACTGTTTACTCGATACATCTGCCGGAACACTTCCTCAGGCAACAACTCAAAGGGGTTACTTCGGTCTCTTAAGACACGAAAATTAGTCCTTCGTGTCTGTCTAAAAATATTACATGTGTATAGTTTAGATTATTTTTCAACCCTTATATGAAATTACCTTCTATTCAATTCATCCAAAACAATACGTAGCCGTTGATCCATCTTAAATAAAATATGATCTTTGTATAAGGAACAATGTTTTTAAGATATTGAAAAAAAAACACAACAAACCTCAACCAAAGACTGGCTTACCCGATTACGACTGCTGCATAGCTGACGTTCGTCAACGACATAATATCAGCCATTTTGTCGTTATCTCACAGCGGTCGTTACGATACTGAATATATAAAGTCGTTCAGTAACGATAATCGTCCACGAACGACATCGTTACTAACTACAGAATAGGCCCCTTAATATTATGATTTCAACTAACAATCTTTGAAATGTATCTAATAATTTTAAATTATTAAATAAATCTATCAACTGTCTAACGATTATTCAATTTTATAACCCAAAATTATGGAGCGCTATTCTACTTTTCAAGATACTTAGCGTTAATGTATAGAATAAAGTAAATTTTTCGCAAAATCTTCTCCTAAACGACGATTCCAGCTTTCTTTTGATGTATTCATGGTTTCTTTCAATCTAAAATATATTTGTTCTTTTCTCTGCTCTATTTATAACTCGAATATAAAAAGTTGCTTCAATTGATATTGACCTATTTTTATATTTAAAAAATCTTGAACATAATACCAGACGATTAACACTACCTCATATATCGTTTTATTGAGAAGAAATAGAAATATAAATTTCTAATATTTTATTATTTTTCACATCTATGTTGACTCTTTAGTCGGTGGTCTGACATCAAGAAAAGTATAGTGTTTCTCTGAGTAAATTATACGTATACATTAGCAGTTATATTTTTGGATAAACATTTTCTTACATTCAATTGACGTGCTTGGCAACTATGGCCACTTGCAGAGGGCGATTACAGAAAACAGTTGTTATCACAGATAGTTAAAAACATAATTTAAAGTTTATGATAGAGTGATATATCTTTTAAGAATTTCAGTGTTGTCTTGATTTGGTTTGGGTCCCCTAGGATGTCTTGCAGCTGGGATTTGAGATTATGTATTCGTCTTCTTGTGCCAAATTGGCGACAATCAATCAGGATGTGTTTAACAGTAAGTGGGAATTGGCAGCTTTGACAGGAAGGTCTGTTGCTTGAGGTCATTAAGTAGCTGTGTGTGAGTTTGGTTTGACCTATTCAAAGTCTACGTAGTATTGATACTTCTTGCCTAGAGAGTCCATTGGGTTCAGTATACAGAGGTTTGTTGAGAATAGGCTGGATAGATAGTAGGGAAGTCTTGGTGGAGCTCCAGTGAGTTTGCTACATATATCTAACGATTCTTTTTGCTGCTGCCTTAACATCCTTCCAAATCGGGATATGAGAGGTAATTGTGGCAGTAGTTGACGATGTTTTGGCATGCTGATCGGCCAGTTCATTTCCAGGTATACCAATGTGTGAGGGTATCCATATAATGGTGACTGTGGTGTTAAAGGAAATATGGTGATAAGAGTGATGGACAATGGGATGTTGAGTGAATAATTCTTGGATATATAGGAGAGATGCTAATAAGTCTGTACAAATGCAACTTTTTATTGGAATGGTTGATGTGCTTAAAATCTTGTAGAATACTGTACAATTCTCCAGTATGCACACTGCACAAAGGAGGGATTAGGGAAGTGGTGATGAGATTTTTTACTGTGGTCACTGAGCAGCCAACGCCAGTATCACTTTTGGGAGCATCGGATAAAAATTGAATAATTACAATGTGGCGTCCTTGGGAAATATCTAGTTCGGTCCAAAATATTGTGTGTAATAATTATTTAAAAATTAATGTGGCTAACTCCTGTTTGTCACTACTACATAAGTAACATGAAGGATAAGTTAAACTTGATTAATTTTCTAGTTCCAAAAATGTTATTAATCCGTCTCCTATACCATTTGTTTTACTATCACCATAAATCCAATTCCTCCACTAATATGGACTTCCGTAATATCCTTATACTCATGCAATGACAATAATAAGTCTGGATCCTTTGTTTGCAGGCATTGTTGGCATATACATTTTTGTCCTCAGTCCATCTTCTCTCAACCGTATCTTGTATTTCATACCAAGTTTCGTCCAAATATACAATTTTCCGGTTTTATTTTGTATACTCAGTTACATGTTCCAAGTATATTGTATACCGCATATCCGCTATTCTTCTGCTTTCCATGACTGACGTTTATTCATCGTGTTAAATTTTAATCCCAATTTCTTAAACCAGTTTTCAATAGTTTTCTTCCAGCGATTTACATTATGGTCGGCATTTGTCAATTTATTTCGTATTATTTCAATCGTATATACTGCAGTACATTCAGTCGAGGTTTCGACTCCTCGGCACCACAGCCTTCAGGCTTTTTTCGAATCGTACAGATTCCGCGTATGTAGGATTTTGTTTGGGTCAGTATTCCAGATCTTTTGAATGGAGTATTTCTAATTTCCAATTTATTTCAATTGTTTATTTTATTTTTGAATTTTGTCGATACTTTTTGACCATACCTTCTTCTATTTAATGTCTATGATGTATATGAAGACCCCAATCACACTGTTAATTTTGATAGTTTATCTTCTTATTAACTATATGAGGTATTTAAATTCTCACTAAAATTATTTTTGCATTTTCAAACATCAAAATTAATTGTGCTTGTACACTAGTAACATACTAAAACGATTCTGTGTGCTCTTCGGTCTCATATAAATTTCAATTTAAATGCAATATTTCACTCTTTAGGTTCACAATAATAAGATGCGGCTGTTAAACTTGTTTAATCCCACAATTCGATTTAATTTTACCGTTAGAATGAAAAGGTTGATAACAATAATATGTTAAAAGTTAAAACCGGTAGCACTCAATCGTTGCATTGTCACAAACGTTTTTATTTTCGATCGACACGTCAGTCGTAGAAATGGAAATTGATTTATTTCAAGATAAATAATAAATATAAAAAGTGATCACACTATCACCTCTTAATAAGCGAACGATGTAGCCACAATAAGATGCTCAGCTTACCCTCTGGTACAAAATGTATTCAAGCCAAATGAAATCATCAACTCCTTAAGTACGCTGAAACAAACAAGATCGATATAGAATATTTCATTAGAAGCCCGGACGTGTAATGAACGATATTTTTCATTATACTTATCTGAAAACAACGCAAAAAAGATAAGAAGTGAAACTCGTGACTAAAGAATTGTTTTTGACAATTGGTACTCAATATACCATTACCAAATATGGAACCTTGTAATGGACGGACTGATAAGGAGACTCAAAAAGGAACACCATACTATCCTAGGATATGCGGACGATCTGGTCATCATATCACAAGGCAGATTCAATACTACGGTCAGAGAGCGCATGCAACAGGCTCTGAACATAGTAACAAAATGGACGGAAGAGGTGGGTTTAACTCCTCCATTACACCTCGTAATAATGGGGGAAGCAAGAATGGGGCTATTTAGAAAGCAAAATAACCTGAGCAACAAAATAGTTAGATCAGGACACATATCCATTGAGGACATTATAAGTGGAGCCATTTTAGATATGAAAACAGACTATATGGTCACTAAACTTCTTTCCAGTCCCAAATATGAGGTAGAAATACCTCACAGAAAGGACTGGCAAGACCCAAGCAGATTGAAGTTTCCCCGAGGAAAGACCTGATACACAGACGGGTCACAGACTGGGGAAGGGACAGGAGCAGGTGTGTATAGTGAAATGAGAAACACAAGATGTAGAACATACCTCTGTATTTCAGGCAGTGATTTATGCTATCCTAGAATGTGTCAGAGTTAACAAACATAGGACTGACACTCATAGGATAAACATACATTCAGGCAGCCCTTGCAGCTTTAAATAGCGGCAAGGTAACATCCAGACTGGTAGAAGAATGCCAGAAAGAACTAAATGAACTAGCAGACCACATTAAAGTAAGATTAGTATGGGTGCCGGGACATAACGGTATTTCTGGAAATGAACCAGCTGATGAACTCGCGAGAAGAGGTTCAGCAACAGCATATGTTGGACCAGAACCAGCTCTTGGGACCACAAAGAAGGTAGTCCGAGGGCGAATACAAAAATGGGTAAAAAGCCAACATAAACTTCAGTGGAGAAACACTCCAAAGCAGGTACACAGTAAAACCTTTATAGGTAAGACATGTATAAAACGGGCCGAAGAACTACTGAATATCAGTAGGAATAAGCTAAGAATTATTAGAGGTTATTTAACCGGTAAAAGATCACCTGCATAAAATAGGGTTATATAACGGGGACCTCAGCTGCAGACTTTGTGGCATGGAGACCGAGACCTTCATTTTAAATATTCACCTTTTTATAAAAAAGTACAAATTACGCATATATGATATTATTCATTGATTAATATTTTTGTCACATAGTTAATTCAATTCTCTCTTTACTTTTGAGGCACTTAAACGTTTCCAACATTATACATACAAATACGAGTAGTTAATTTATGGAACTAGTTTAAAATTTGGTTCGAACGGTACCCGAAAGGTGACATGACACTTGAAATAGGAGAGAAGAACAGTATCCGGAGGATACGCCAGTAGCAGTGATTCTTCAAAAATTCTTCACGGTGGATTGTACCTTGTCAAAGTGATAAAGATCTTTTCAGTTGCCTTATAGGCGGGGAAACTTTCCCATTAAAAACAAAACTATTGGTTACAAAATAAGTGACCGAAACGTATCATTGACATGTTGATATTAAGTGTAATTAAAAAAAAAGATGAAAAGAGGATAGAGTGTTTGTTTTATTATTATGACATATATAGGAGTGATGAAAACATGCCCAACATTTGTTCTTAATTTCACGACATCACTTATGATGGTAATTTTGCAGAAATTATAATGATTCTTCAATTTCTTTTTAACAAACAACAAAATAGTCGGAGATTTGAAATTAATAGTTCCCTTGAATAAATGTACATGTAGATCAATATTATGTTTTGTAGTGAATCTGTAATATACATCAAGGTGGTGAAGATTATTATTATTGACCGAGTACCAATTATATAAATTATATAAGGTGCGAGGCTTATCTCCGCTACTGTGGAACCTGGTCATGGACGGGCTCATCAGAACCCTACACAAAGAAGGATTCAACACCATAGGATATGCAGACGACCTGGTAATTCTATCCCAAGGTAAATACAACGGTACAACCAGAGACAGACTCCAGATGGCTTTAAATGTAGTAACAGGCTGGACTGCAAAAGAAGGACTACGCATTAGCCCTTCAAAAACATAGATAATTGCGTTCACCAAAAGAAGGAAAAGAGAAGGACTTGGCCCTGTGACGCTTCAGGGTGAACTAATACGATTGTCGGATGAAGTAAAATATCTTGGGGTTATCCTAGACCCAGGCTTAACTTGGAACCGACACCTTCAGCACCTGATCAAGAAAGCTGAGGTGACCTTCATGGTTGCCAAACGCACTTACGACACTATATGGGGACCCAGCATGGTACACTGGCTGTACAAAATGGTTATCATTCCTAGGATCACATATGCATCTCTGGTATGGTGGCCAAAGATCAGACAATCCTCTGCTATGCTAAAACTAAGCAAGGTCCAAAGACTTGCATGCATTGGCATTACAGGGCAATAAGGACTACTCCTACAGTGGCGCTGAAGACAATGCTAGACCTTCCTCCACTACATTGTGTCATAATGTGCGAAGCAAGGGCGGCACTAACCCGACTGGAAAAAGCATCAGACCATGACGTGGCATATGGAAGAGGACAAACAGAGATAAGGCATGTGGATGATGACATTTTCAAAATGCCAACAGACCACATGACCACCAGATATATCTTTCGCAAGAACTTCGAGATTGTCATCGAAGATCGAAAGGAGCTTGAGGAAGAGAACGCACCACCACTTAGTAGAGCGAATGAACTGATCTGGTATACAGACGGATCAAAAAATGAGCTCGGCACCGGAGCGGGCATATACAGCAAGACGAGCAAATATGAAGGAATCGTCTCGCTAGGAAAATACGCCTCTGTATTTCAAACAAAGGTCTATGCAATACTTGCATGTGCAATGGCAAATAATATGAGAGCCTACAACAACAGGCAGATCAGGATCTACAGTGACAGTCAAGCTGCCCTCAAAGCACTTCAGAGCTGATGAACGGACCTGAATCTGCTGTGGGCATCCCCAGATGATTAACGAGGTCATGGTTGAAAGGGTGGGTGAAATAACAACACAATAAACACTGAAAGAATATGCCCAGGCAAATACATGGGAAGAAATTCACAAAAGTACCATCAGAAAAAGAAGCGAAAGAACTCAATGAGCAGGAACAAACTACGCACCATAACGGGGCTACTTACGGCACACTTTCCCACAAAGGAGCACCTAAACAAAATAGGGCTGTATAACGGAGACCTTACATGCAGAAGATGCAAAAAGGATACCGAAACAGCTCTGCATATACTATGCAACTGTGAGTCGCTGGACCACAGAAGGGAGAAACTTTATGGTAGAACCCAAATGACTCCAGAAGACTTCTACAATCAACCAGCAAAGAACCTGTATGAGCTAATACAGGGAACGGATTGGCTGAATAGGTTGTAGTCAGAACACTAGGAGTATCCACAATAAGCCCAGGAGGCTGGGGTGGTGTCGGCAAAGGGACCGCTTCTTTTGAAAAAAAAAAGTGCGAGGCTTATAGATGTCTTCACCACCATGGTGTATATACATTTTTTTCACTACTAGCCAAATTTGAGAAAAAAATGAAAAATAATTCACAAACGCACCACGAGAATCGTTTACCCCGTCTTCTGACTGACAGGTACACTGTCAGTTTTCGATATAATGAATGTACTTGAGTGGTCATCAGTCATTTTTGGTTTAGCGCGAATTTTAAACTACTGGAATTTTCATTCAAATTATTTTATCTTGATAAGTAATTTTGAGCAGCAAAATATCTCCTGGGTATACACAATTATGTTGCACAAGTTTTTGTTGAACTACTATCCCTGAATTCTCAAAATATTTGAATTGGCCACTAATAGAGAAATTCAACTTCTTAGTTGGTTAGAGGAAGCAATAATTGTTAACTTCACATCTAGTAGTGGAAAAAATAGTTTATTACTTTTAAGATACTTAATTTTAGTATAAACAAACACACACATCTCAAAAATATATCAAAAATATACAAACACGTCAATGTTAAAATTTCTACTTTTTTTAAAATATACATGGCAGCTAGTGCGACTACCAGCAATACAACGAATGATCGACTTTTTGGCTATGAAGACATCATTGAAGCTAGTACTTAAAAACAAAAACCATACCGTAGGCGTGATTCCACCTGAGCATAGTACTAAATTATGGAAAATTATATCAAAAGCTTGGTTTCCTAATTTCTCATTCATTAAATTGTCCTGCCGAATTACACTCGAGGTTTGTATTGATATTGGGTAAATTTGTGTTGTTTAAATTCTAAACTGTTTCCTTTAGCAATTTGACTAGAATAACTGTCAACCTAAAAACACTCCACTTTCGGTGTCGTGTTTTTAATGGTTGACAGTTATTCTCGTCAAATTGCTAGGAAACAGTTTCTCATTAAAGAACCCAAATTTACCCGATAAAATACAAACCACTTGTGCAATTATAAGTGACAATTCTAGTAGATTTGGCATCTTGTGAACGAATCTTCAATAAATTGAAGCTAATAAGAGGCTGCTTAAGATCTTTGATAGGCCAGAAAAAATCAAGCAGCCTGGCTATATTATTAAGATTTTGACAGGCTTGAAGCTGCGATGTAGTTAGTACTTTATCTATTTTTGATTTTGATTTCAGTTTAGTCACAACATAGAATTTATTTGTTTTTTTTTGTTAACGAAGTACCACTATGTTTTTAAATTTTTGATTGAATAATTTTTTTCTTACGTATTTAAATTGCTAATCCTTGAAAAATGGGGACGCCAAAAAATGTTTTGCCCCCGGCGCTGACATTTCTTAGTGCGGCTGGTTGAACTTTTCCACAACTCTTCCAAGAGTTTGTTTTATTTTTTGGAATGTCCATACCAAAAAACTCCTCTACATAAAATTTCATAAACTTTGTTTTGAGAGGAGTTGAGTTTGAACTAGATTGCAGCGCTATCTTTCGGGACCAATTGTGAATCCAAATCATCCAGATATTCATTAAACACATACTCAGACTCGGCGCAATCTAGTAATTTTATTCTAGATAATCTATAACATGAAATTGGTTCCACCAAGGTTGAATGGAAACTGGCGTTATCCATGATAATTAATATGGATTCCTCTGGGTTCGGTAAAAATTTGTGTTTTCCATTATATTTGTAGAAAGAGCAGCAATAAAGTACTTGGGGCGCGTCTTTTGTGGTAGAATCTACCCAAAAATGTTATATTATCCCTATGGTTCCATTTAAAAAGGGGCTTAGGACTAAATATCCTGTCCAAAAATATCCTGCAAAAAAAACCCATCCCGTAATATCCCCTTCCAAAAATAACCCCTTCAAAAATATCTCTTCACATTTACCTTAGAAAGTATTGGATGGGAGGGATGAATGCATTGTAATGCATTTAAGAAGGGGAAGGGAATATAATAATTGGATACACCCTTCTTAAACCAAGTAATAGACTTGTATCTTGGCTCAGATATATTTTCAGTTAAGGATATTGAACAGGATTTTATTTGCTGGGGATATTTTTGGGCGGTTTTTTTTTTGGCAGGATACTTTTGGACAGGATATTTAGTCGTGCTACCTTTAATTTAAAAAGTGTTTGTTGTTCTCACATTAATGGAAATATGAGAAAAAATGGAAGTATTTTTGTAATAAATACAATCATAAGGTGCCAAATTCCAATTTTTTCATGTGTCATTGAACTGTCAAAGCGTCATTTGACATCCGGTATAAACCTTGTGACGTATGTATAAAAAAGGAGTGTATTAGGTATTATAATTCGTGTGATATAATTTCACTCATTTCAAAATTCTAGGACAGGTAGTAAATAAAAATCAATAGAACAATACTATTATTATTTAATAACATTTCACTTTACTCTCTATCTAGTTTACACTCAATTTATTAATTTTCAAATGGTTCACCGTACTTCCTACAAGGTGCAACAACACGGTTTAAATTACATAATTAAGATTTAATGGCGTTAGTTGAATTTGTTGTTAACAACTTTTATTGATATATTGTTAAAGATAAGAACATAGCAAATCATACTGACAGAAAGTGTATTTGTTACATCAGTCAATAAATATATCTATATAGTTATCGACTGACAAAAATAGCTCGTGATTATGATAGATTGGTTATATAATTTGGGCGTCTCTCCTTTAAGCGGTGGTCACATTATCTGCCGCTGTTCGCTGGCCGCAATTAGTAGCCAACTAATAGCAGAACCTAAATTTGTAGCAGCCGATGCTGCTCACAGAAAGCAAATTTGTTTCCCTCATACACGGCCTAAAGTACGTAATTGCTGCTTCTGTTGGGTGGCAGAAAGCTCGACATTTATGCTTTGGTAGGAAAGCATAAATGTCGAACTTTCTGCCTCCCAACAGAAGAAGCAAGTACGTAATGTCGGCCGATAATGCAGAGAAATAATATACACCACGAGCAGAAATATTGGGAGCCCTGAACTGCGTGCACAGTGCAGAAATCTCAAACGTTATGCACTTGTAGTGTAATATACTATGCCAGTGGTTGTCTAAGAAGTGCATGTCCCACATTACAAGCTGCTAGCTGGTTTAGATAGTAGCAGCCAGTGGAGGCTCGTAGTGAAAATTTTAGGGTGTTCTGCACCTTGTGAGGTGGGTTGTCTCCCATCGATTTTATCGCCCTTTCTTCGCATTTCGTGTTGAAATATTCAGGACTCAAGTTACCAAAGTGTCAAAAAGATTAAACCTTCAATATTGTTCGTTTAAGTTTTAACCGGCTTAAGTTGTATAGAATCCATTGTGCATACCAACTCAAAATTATAACTTGGTTGGTGCAACAGACCACTAATCAACCTAAAACATTAACAAATAAAAAGAATTGATAAATCGAATTGCTTTGAAGTTAATGAGTTACTGTTCTGTTCTAACTTTCCAACTTTTTATCAACATAGTCAATTATTCCTAAGAAGATTGTAGTAATGTACATTTAATCTTTGGTGTGCTACAGCCGAACAAAGATGCGATTTGCTTATTTCCAACATTTACAGCTCTCCACCAACATCTAAGCAAAGCTGCTTCAGGAATACCTAAAAATATTGAAACTGGTATTGGAACTGCTTTTTTGACAGTTGACAGTTGATTTTGATAATTGTTGACATATTTGTTGTTATATGCAACACGTAAAAGACGATCTCTAAACAACCATTCGAAAATTATACTTTCCGTGTCTGCAAACAACGCGGTGTAAACGAGCGTTTTCTCAGAGTTACCCACGCTACCT
Source organism: Galerucella calmariensis (assembly GCA_910591675.1). Taxonomy (NCBI): domain Eukaryota; kingdom Metazoa; phylum Arthropoda; class Insecta; order Coleoptera; family Chrysomelidae; genus Galerucella; species Galerucella calmariensis. The sequence continues at coordinate 5,964 of CAJUYG010002280.1, read as the reverse complement.
TTTTTCGAGGTATCACAAGGCTCGTAGTGTCGTTATTCGAAACTTTATCAAGAACTCCAATCTTGTTCTCATTCATATTTACCAGCTTGAAAAGAAAAACGTGATTTACAGCACAACAACCACTTTATCTAGGCGCTTATTATAATTTACCAGAAATTTAACAAGACAGTCACATGTGATTTGTTTTTTTAGTATCCATAAAAACAGTAAGTACCTTATGAGGATCCATTCAAACTGGTTTAACGCATTTATAATAATGTGAAAAGGTGACTATGTCCTTTTAATTGCAGTTTAATGTCTTTTTAATAAGTTGTGAGGCATTATCACTGACAGTAGTCTTCGTCTTTGTTTCAATTGTAGGGAAATAAATTATTTGCAATTATTGGAAAATCTAATGCATTTATCATTACACTGACGGAGATGAATCTTATTTTTAGGGTTAATTTAAAGCTTCTGCATTTTTCATACTCCTTTTCTGACGAGTGCTTTTATAAAATCTTTGTTAATTATTGTCAATTGAAGTCTAACTATTATCCATTGTTCACCAGCGAACAATGAAAACTGATGGAATGTGAGCCCTTCAGCCCAATATGTCCGACTTGTCGGTGACGTCTTTCTCAAATTACCTGGCGCCCTGTACCATGACCAGAAATTGGAATACATAGTCGGAACTAACAACACGTTAAATGATTTAAAAATTGAACTTAACCGTTGAATGATATTTTCACTCAACGACTTAACTAAATGATATCCATGCATAAATAAATCATGAAATAAATATTTATGATGTTGAGATCATAATTATTGTTTATGATCCGAATTTCACGACGAATTTCATGCAAAATTTTATATTCCGACAATTTCTTTGAAAATGTATTAATTGTTGGATTAAAGTAATAATCCAGTCAACGAAGTAAAACTTTTTATGATATCAACATATAATTAGAATATGCTATGATCGACTTGAAACTTTTTGCAAATTGTTAAGAAAGTTGTTGATTGCTGGATAAAATAGGTTTGGTTGTGTGGTAATTAGCTCGTAATTAGTTATAAACAATAAATGAACAATCACTAACACATTGAATAACTAGAGAAAGACAAATACATAGAAAAACCAATATACTTGAAGCCAAGAACCACTAAGGGTCTGAATAGCTGATACATTTAACGAGGGCTACACGGCAGTAGGTACCTCGTAAGTGACAATTCGGCTATTTAATTATTTCACTTTAAAATGTGTCGCCAACTATCTCGCACTACATTGTTTAGAACGAAAAACTTTTAACCAAATCATATTCTAAAATATCGATTCTGAGTACTTTGACGTAACTTTAAAACACTGTAAAATACAATACACGTTTTGTTACTTACGAGGTACTGCCGTGTGACCCTCGATAAATAACAATTTTACCAGGACTATGGTATAGTATGGTATAGTACCTACTCTAATGAATTTATTATAGTAGAATGTGGCCTTTTGACACTTAAATTGAAATATAAAATAATGTCTTTGTCACATAATAGTATATTATGCAATGAGCAAAAAATGGCCATTTTGTTGCGAATTGCATACTATACTTTTTCTATGACAACATATCATTCACGTTTATTACATGCATACATTGCAAAAACTTTGAAAGAAATAAACTGATAATATTTCATTACTCCGAATTCGCCGCTAATGGGTTTTCTATCAGAATTAAAATATAAATTGAAGAAATATGTAAATATTTTCTTTATTGGTATTTCTAATAGGTACACAGATATAGAAGCCATAAGAATGTATTTATAGAAAACAACTATAAAATTACTCGTTACCTACTAAGACTTTGAAACGATCTGCTGACGTTTCATCAATTTGTCGCTGGACGTCATAATTTGACAAGCCGTAGTCGTCATGATTTTAGAGTGAATCTAGACCTAACACAAAATATTTCATTTCGCATTTGTGGCTTAGCAGCTTGCCTAGCAGCCGATGCAAAAATGAAATTATGTACAAAATGTGATTGAAGTTACGGTTATAAAATGAACATTTATCGAGGTTGTCGTAGAAAAAATGTTTTTAACTTCCACCTAAATAACTTGGTGTATATTAAACAATTCTATATTATTATGTGAACGTAGATAAGCAGTACACCTCCTACCGTTGACAGATATAACTATCGCATGAGCCATTACGAGCGGCTAGCTGCAGTAAGACTCCCACCAACCAGGACAGAGTTTAGATTATAATTGATATTTTACGATAAAGGAAAGGGAATAAGTACTACTGCATACAGGTGTCCAGTCTCAAAACCGAACAAAGGGAATAACATCAACATCATGTGGAATATAAATTATTTGATGTTTATGTCTATCTATATGTATACATACATATTTATTCCCTTTCCCTTATGTCTTACCTACTTCTATGCTGGTAATTTTTATTCTTAAATAGTTTGAGGTGATGTACCTATATGTCTAGGAATCAACCATAAAAACATCATTTTCTCACGACCACACATCGAAATATGGTTGGTATAGATTATATAAATAAAACATATATTAAATCGTACTTACGATAATGCTTACTCCTCTCATTACCTCTGCATTAAAGCAGCTGTTTGACTTCATAAATTCAAGCAGCATAAATGAGTCTACTATGGGCAAGTTATCAGTTTGTGCTTTTACAAAACCTTCGCTAGCCATATCTTTACTCACAAAATATGAAAGAATCGTCACTGAACACTGAACTAGTAAATAAAATAATATATTCTTCCAAAAGTTTTAAAATATCCTCCGAAATATCGAATATTTATGTTCACTTTCCACTTTACGTTGACTTTTAGAAATGAAAAAAAAGTACACACAAACACGTAATGGTCTCAAACAAACACATAAATGATATTTTTACGTCGATGAAGTAATTGATAGTTGATTAAAATACAATATAAACAGACAACTACACATAGCCTTATGCAATACCGGCCATATTGACATAAGTAAACATACGAGATATGACATCACATGTATTATCGGTAGCGTTCGGAAATCCTCGGGTTGTGGTCGGAAAGTGCATTGAAATTTGAGTTTTACTTTAAAATTTGGGAGTAATTTCCAATGGAAACTGGTTTATTTCCTATTATTAGTAATTTTTGATATCATATTCACTATTATAAATTAATATCCAAGCAGAATATGAAATATGCGTGTACTCTATTATGTAATTCGGAGGGTGTGGTAATTATGGTTTTCGTACAACGCTGCCAGAGCTTGAAGAATCCCGTATCAAATTTGGAAGAGTGCTCATCTTTTAATGTTCATAAATTGAAAAAATAATATTAATAGAAAAAATCCAAGGAAACAAGCACATTAAAGAATTAACGTTTAATCATAATGTTGATATTGTTAATAATAAAAAGTCCCTTTTCTAATTATTATCACTACATATTTAGCACTTTAGCTTTTCCATAGATAAACATGGCAATATCGAATGTTTTCGACTGCATTCCTTTCACGGCTTCAGATAAACTTGCCAAAGTATATAAACGTATATATTTATTCCCTTCCCCTTCTCGAAAATAATCAAATATAATCTCAATTCTCCTATCATTGGTGGGAGCCTTTCTGCAGCTAGCCGCTCGTTGGGCAATTGATTGCTTTTTTACATTTGTTTTTCCACTTAAATACTATAATCGTGAACACATACTCAAACACTAGAAACTTAATACGAAATAAGTTTTAATAAGCACTCTCAAACAATGTAAACAATTCGCGAATGGACCAGAGAGTAGTTCTGATTTTCGTCAAGAGCTACGACCTTAATTTCAATCGCCTATATGGATTTATTTTTGTTTCAGGTATAGCCCAAGGTAAAGATAACGAGAAGTCATCCAGAGGTAAGCTTTACATTTATAATTTATTCAATTCGCTCCACTCTAACTTAATTTGTAAGATTTTTCTACACATATTCCGGTAATTGTTGCATCATATTTATATCGATAGAGTGAAAAATAATAATCACATACCAATATATTCAATTTTTGATATCAACATATTGGTTTCGTCACTTATTTGGTACTGGAAAGTTATCTTCCATCCCTCGTATGTATTAGTAAATGGGGGTATTTATTATAACAAAAAAAGGAAACATGTATACCAAATATATTTTGCTATCCGAGAACTTGCTCTGAGAATTTTAAGTGTTAGGGACCACCCAAGTTGCCTACCATGATTTGTAGTCTTAAAAGTTGGTTATACATGAAAAAAGTTTAGAGATCTGTAACACTACCGTTTTGTACGAGATTTTGCAATTTAAAACCACTAATATATTATCAAGAAACTTTGACTGTTACAGTAGGATAGAAAAATAGGCGTTTTAAATGTACCATTATTCATAATGCACTGATATTATTTCAACAAATTCCTAATGTGTAGTGTTTAGGGTTTCAAATGGAATTTATATTTGTGCTGTTTTTTACAGTTGAAGAATTATCGTTAATATTTATAGTAGACCTGGGATATTTCCATTATTATTAGTCATAATGTGTTCGTGATTGTCTGATTTCAATCAGATTTTTTTCTGTAGGTATATAAAGAACAAGGAAACAAATAAATCAAATAGTGTCATTAGATGTACTTTGGGAATTAGCAATTACAGAATATTTTATCATTAAATCCCGCTCATAGTCTGTTATCCCAAAGCTAAGAAAGATAACATTATGACCTCTGGTAAATTACTATTTATGATTTTATCCACAAAATAGCTTTGCCGCTGTAAACGGAAAGTTAGTGCAATTTACCGAGAGCGGCAAAGAGCTTTTTGCTCGAGATACACATACATTTTTCTCTACAATTACGCGATATTAAAAATATGCGATTTTTCATTATTTTATTAGAACATAGCACATTCATTCTTGCAACACTTACTTCGTGGAATATTTCCCTAATTATTAAATGGAATGAATACATAACAAATTCCACCAAATAATTATAGAATATACAGATTGGGAAAAAGTTTAATCGGGCATACGATTTACACAAGTACGACAAGGATAATACGAGAAAAACTACTTGAAAGCGAGAGAAGGATAATTGTGGGCAGTTGGCGATGGGCGTATTTAGTTCCAGAGGCTGGAAGCCCCCCTATTTTAACCGCTGTTGCCAGAAGCGCAGATTAATTTGTAATTTACTCCTCGTCAGGAGTGAATAGAAACGATATCAATTAAACATTATTATTAAGTAATTATAAATTATGAAAATTGTGAATTGAACCATCCACGCTACTACTTCTCTATATTTCATATTTTTTGAGTTAAATTATGGAAATATGCAAGCGCCAAAGGTACTTTTCCGCTCTATATGGAGATTAGTGTAAAACAGTTAACGGAAAAGTCAACTTTGCAGTTGGATTTGTATGATCAACAGCCTACTTTGGATGGTGATTGTGGAAAACAGTTTTCCTGGTATTTTCAAATTTTGTATAGATTTGAAAAAAAATACGTTAGTTTGTGTAGTTAGGGCGGGTTTATCAATGCTCGGTTAAATATTGTAGCCTTCGGCTAAATCTTAGCTGTTGGTCAAAGTGTTTATCAACTGCCAGTTTGCATTAGCTGGCAGTCAAACTTTCGGCTATCCTAGCTGCCACTATAAAGTTGATGTTAACCATAGAACATACAGTTAAATACGAGAAAGTGGTGTTCCGTTATTCTAACCATAGATTTTAACTCACAACTGTGTCATGATTTTTTCATGTTTGCTTACATTTTGCAACAAAGATTATTTCAACTTTAAATTTGATTGTGTTATTATCGTTTAGGGTGGAATCGAGAAGCTTATTTGATTCTTTTATAGTAGTTTAGTAGTATCTAGGTTCTGTTTGTATTTTATTTCAATGTTATTGTCAATGTATCTTGAGGAACTTGACGACCTTTTCGAGGAAGAGCTTGGAGATTGGCGAGATATTGGAATTTGTAGAGTACGAAA
>CAJUYG010002279.1:35344-61928 GCA_910591675.1 Galerucella calmariensis | reverse complement strand
GTGTCATACTTGACTTTCCATTAAAAACTAACACCTGATCACAATTGGGTAGTAGAAAGTAGAAAGTAGTAGAAACTACCAGATCGATTGCTAACGTTCGAATTCATGTTGTAAGGATTATTGGGTGCATCAGGCAGAAATTTAGAATTCTTTCTGATGATATGCCAATTTCTCTTTTGTACTGTGGTGAGGATGACCCTATTTAGGACAAAATTGTGGTAGTGTGTTGTGCGTTAATCAATATTTGTCCACCAATAATACCCTCCCAATAATCCATAAATAAATTGTGGAGTAATTTATGTATTTCATTATACCTGACATTGTACTATATTTTTCATTAAATAATTAGTTTCTAACTGAATAAAGAGGAACATGTTTTTTATTTGGATCGTTTTAAGGAAAAAAATTATTCACAAATCAAATTATTTCTCATTTCTTCTCAAGTCACTAATCTAAAAAATGTATTTAAATAAACAACACAAATGTTGAATGGACAAACCCTATACAACTAGAAGAATGAGTTTTGGTATTGCATCTCAACAGTGTATATGTTATCAGCTGCTTCTTTGAGTTTTTGGGGTATATCCATTTGACATTTTCTTTAATTCAGCTGTCTCATTTTTAAAAACTTTTCTATATACTAACACAACTATATGCTTAGATTAATTCATACATTTCTTGGGAAATCAACCAAAGTGAAATCCTATGCACCTTATGAAGTAAGTACAGTACTGACACAACCATTCATTTATTTTGAGGAAAATCAGTCAGTTCAACACAATTCAAGTGGAACCATTGGGTTTCACAATCATCATTTAAACACTTTATCCTAGGCCTACCAAAAGCTTTTGGGAAGTTTTCGTTCCAAAAAGATGGATCTGCGTGAATTTTTATAATATTCGTTTCGTTCGGAGACCAAACCACAAAATAACAAAATTTACTATGAGTTATGTGCATTTGCATCTGTATTTGATAAAACTATATATGGTCTGATTTCAAAATTACCTTAGTTTCATCATTTTGGTCATACGACAAGAATGAATATTTTTCACTAATGATGTCAACAAAACTCTTGTCTTTTAACAAATATGGACACTTCACTTCCACACATATTTGTCCACAGCAATCACATGACATCATTGCATCTGAAGTGGCACCAAGAAATGAGTAACTTCCATCAATATGCAGACCTGTTTCCTCAACACTGAATTTTGTATGAAATTTCCCAATAAATTCAGAAAATTCCTTGAGTGCAGTTTTTCCATGTTTTATGCCCCAATCAGTAGCCTTAGACTTGAAACTTACACTCAACGGGTAGCAAATATTTTTAATCAGCGACAAAGATGGTTTTGTCACAGATGTTCTACACACCCTCTTGAAATTAGAGGCTGTGATGCGTTTTTTTTTAACCATTCACTTGACTTGTTCTGTTTTTTTGTGACCAACAAAATTCTTTTACGTGTCTGATTATTCAGTTGCTCTTCAACCTGATGTCCTAGTTGACACAATTCAGATAAGGAGAGCAATTCATTTTCCTTTTTGTAGATATCATAGATATGAGGTAATTTTTTGTGGCTCATTGGAGATGCGAACGGCTCTATTATTCTCATAATAGCTGCATCATCTCCTTTATCTTGCATATCTTGAAAAAACCAAATCAGCTCTTTCCCTTCAAGTCTAGGGACAGCACGTCTCGAGCTATGACTTGCTGTGAGAGATCCTTCAGTTCTTGTTTTCTTCAATTCAATTTCACTCAATTTCGCTATTGGAACATTTGAAATCGATGGTACATTCCAATTTGATTTCATGTCAGTTGGAGAGAAATGTTGGTACATGTATTCCAAACCATATAATAATGCACGAACGTGACTGCATAATTCAGATAGGCCAGCCATACAGGTACAATGTGCAGATATTATGGAACCATCTGGCTGACAAATAATCCATACCTTCATTCATCCTTTGAGAGTGTTTCACCTGGAAAGGAAATATTGTTGACTATTTCAGTAGAATTTCAAGTCTAAAAAAATCTTATCTTAAAGATCACAACTGGATATTTTATTTTGAAAAGCACTTCTATTACTTATGTGGTAGCGCAGCACAATCTATTTTTCAATTACCTGGCCAAACAAAAAAATATTTTCGCCAATTCTTCCAGCTCTGCAATTTTGGACCAATTCAGCTTGAAAATATTTGTATGCTGTATGCTCTTATAAGATTTCATTTGTTCATTGGTGTAAAAGCTGTGTGTCAGGACCAAATACGACACTATGTGGAAATAAGTCACTGGTGGAAAGTCGACTTCTTGAGTTTCTTCAATAGGAGCATGGTTATTCATGAGTGTGTAAGGATCAATACCCTGAATAACTCTCATCTTTTCCTTGTATCTTATGGCAATTTCTTTACAGTCACTCTCTAACGTCAATAGATAATCACTTTTATTGGAACAATTATTTAAACTTTAAAGACGTATAATAGAAAAAAACTATCAACACAACTATGCACCTATGCAAAACGCAGGTAAATGATCTTTTGTGTGTCTACCAACGGCCATTTTGTATGTCAGATGGTCACGTGTTCTGGATAGCCTTATTGTATAAATAGTTGTCAGTGTCAAACCGCGGGGGATCAGTAACCTGACAGTGTCCGTCAAAGTGTTAAGAGTAATGAATTATTTTTAAACAGGGTTAATTTTTAAAATAAAGAACAATGTACATTTTTTTTGCTTGAAAACTTACACTTTGCATGCTTTTTAGAAACATGTAACGAGAGAAAAAGTTGCAATAATTCTTCTAATTATTTTTTGATAGTAGTTTTGATCTTTAAACCATTTTGTATGAAAAATAATTTTTCGAGTTTCACAAGGGAAAAACTTTGGAGTCATGAAAAGTATTTACAACTTGAAGATAATACCAGAGACAATGATAATGTAGAACAAAATTTTCTGCCATCATCATTAACCGAACATTTTTATTCTGCAACCACAACTTTATCATCACCGTTGACTGAAAATACTAACAACGAACCAACTTTTCAATCGCCATCAAATAAAATATTTGATAACCACCATGTGAGCAAAAATTGAAGTGAATCTAGCAAATAAACCTCCGAAGAGAATGTACATTGGTCATTCAATGCAGTCAACTTATTAATTGATGAAATGGAAAATCTTATTGATGATCTCAACCATCATGCTAAACGAAAGAATGTTTTTGTTCATTTAGGCAATATCTTATGTAACAATGGTTTCGAATATACTGGAGTTCAATGCAAACATGAGTGGATAAGTTTAAATAAATCCTTTAAAGTTGGAAAGACGTTAAAAAATCTACAGGTTCATCAAGAAGTCGATTCCACTTTTATGACAAAATGGAAGGAATTTTAGGAAAATAGCCATCTATCTCTTGTGTTCATACCTTAGATAGCTTGGACGAAAACGAACCTCACTTTGTTAATAACATAACAGATGAGAGTGGAACAGAAATTAACACCGAATCAGGAACCTCAGACAATGGAGATACCAAAAATGTTGAAATAACAAGAAAAAGAAAACTTTATATGAAGAAGAATTTTTTGAATTTTGAGAAAAATCAGGAAGCAGAGAAGAAAAGAAGGCACTTGGAAGTATGTGCAATTGAAAAACAGATTTTAATAGAAGAGGAAAAAGTCAAGGTACTATTACTTATTTTTGTGTTATTTTTTAAAGTTGAATATTTTGTTTTGTTTCATTTGGAGTGAATTTTATTTTCATAGATTGATTATTAATGCATAGGTGTTATACAAAAAAATGTATTTTTATCAATTTTTTCAATTAATTATTATATTTTTTTGATTGTTTGATATTGTGAAGCAAATAAAAGACTGATTAAAAGATGAACATTTTTTTTTTAAATTTTATATGATTTTAATTAAAACAAATATTTTATGAAAATTTCGTTCCTTTTAGTAGATTTTTGAGAAACTTCAGGATCATTTGGACAGCTAAATCTTCATTCGGAGTATCTTCTATAAATGGTTCATATTCTGTATCATCATTTCTATGAACACAAATGTTTTGAAGTACACATGCCATCATTATTAATTCATTTGCCAACAACAAATCTGAATTATTTAAAAAGAATAATATTGTGAATCGTTCTTTCAAAAACAGGCGCCCATTATCCTTAAAGGGAGTAATTAACCAGTCCAAATTTGGGTACCTATGCAGAATCTCCAAGAACGACAGAATTTTTGAGAAGAAATTCATTTTGAGCCTTTGCATACAATTGGGATTTTTTCAGTAATCTGGCATCATGTAAGGAGCCAGGTTCACCATAATAGACATTTAAAAATGCCCTGTTGTATCCGGCTAACCCTTGTAGCAGAAGACTGTGATAGCCTTTCCTATTAATATAAGGAACTCGCTTTTTGTGTGGTTTATTAACTTTAATATGACACCCATCGATTGCTCCTATCACACTATCAATTCCTCATTTATTTTCAAAACAGTTTTCTCTCTTTCTGTTGGCATTTTGATGCATTTTTTGGAAATTGATATGAGAAAATTGGCAGCTTGCTTTAATAATATGATATATCTGGAAGAATCTGCAATTACCACTAACGGCGTTACAGTTTTCATTAAATTAGAAATTTTAGTACGATGAGAGACGATGCGCCACTGTCAATGTACCAAACATTATTTTCAATATTTACACCTAATGCAGCAGCAAACAAGGCTTTATTTCCAGCTCGTTTATCAATCTGTTTGTTTTTATTTTTATTTGGTGTCACATCCTTTTTGTCATGTGCTTGGGAACATTGATTTTTCTAATGCCTTTTTTGCATGGAGATTTTTTAAACTTATTATATTATTTCACAGCTAGAGCAAAATCACCTCCATATTTTCCATTTTGCCACTCTTCATCTTGTAGCAATTTCGTTTTTACAAAATCAGAGGTTATGCTTACACCAGAATTTTCAAGCGCCTTTACCATGGGTTCATAATCTTCATTGAGCCATTGTAACGTTATCACACCAAGAAATCCATCATCAATGGGCTTTACAATTGATATTAGTTGATGGGAAAGGCCCATTATTCAATTCACATAATCTTCCATGTTATCAAAGTTTCCAAGTTTTATTGAGCCTAAACTTCTCAATAATCTTCACACTCGATGTAGCCCTTTATCTTCAAAAGCTTTTTCAAGTGCTGTCCATGCCTCACTTGCGGTTTTGGTTTGCATTACGTGTGGGTACGTTGATTTATCTAATGATAATATTATTTTTGACAAAGCCTTTTCTTCACGTCGTACATTTGCCGCAATATCTGCATCTGTCGTTGTTACTGCTACTTGCCTAGAAATATAATTCCACAATCCATCTAGTTTTAATAATGCAGCCACTTGGAATTTTCATTCTGAATAGTTTTCTCGTCCTTTTAGTTTTTCAATACTTGCCGCCATACTCTATTCACTCGCCATATTTTTTGCAACGATTTTCGTAGCAGCTCGATAGAAAAAACGGAAAATTCACCAAATTTTATTCTTTACAGGAGCTCTGGGTCTATAACCTGTTGGATAACAGGTGCACAGTGATACGAAAACTTTAATCAAAACATCTGGGTACTTGGTATTATATCGAACATACATTTTTAACTAACTAACAATGACATTTTTATTCATCACAGCTGACATAAAACTATCAGTCATACCATGGTTACAAGGAACCTCAGGCACCTGATTATTGATTATTTTCAACAGTTACAGTTTTTAAATATCCTTAAAAATTCCCTGGTCTTACGGATAACACAACTGAAACACAACTCAAAATTAAAGTAACGATTATTTGCTTCATTCTTTGATTTTTATGAATAGGTTAGATTTGTTTATGATTTAATGCAACACCGTTAAACACGTTTTCCATCAACAACTTTTCAGTCTGAATTCTGTTCAGATAAGTTGTTATTAAAATAATGGTTTGCAGAGGCTAATAATTTTATCTATAGCATTTCATATTTTTTATACTGAACATCCATTGGATACCTTTACGTCACCTATTTATGGACATATATTGGAGACCTCCTTATGGACATCCATTGGATACTTCTCTCTGTATATCCAATGGACATAGCTATATGTCCATTATGGAACGTATGGATATCCATTGGACATAGCTATGTGTCCATCATGAAATGTATGGATATTCCGGGACAGCCAATGGATATTTCAAGACAGCCGATGGATGTCTTGAAACGGCTAATGTATAGATGTCCATTTTTGCGGAAATGCATTGTCTTATGGATATCCATTGTACATATGCAGAACATATCACAGTTGTCCATTGGATATCATTACCAATGGGAGGCTGTAATCCTATGGACGTCCAAAGGACATATTTGTGCTATTAGTGCTGTACATACAATATTCCCATCATTGGCTTGCAGCTCATCCAGCTCTACCACTTTGAATGTTTGTCAAAAATACTGGAGTTAAGTTCTCCCAGAATTTACGACGTTGAATATTCTTCCAATATTTTCATTTTTTCAATTTCAGATATAACATCCGTTACGTCTGGCGATAATGGTAAAATAAAAGTTCTCCAAAATATAATTACCAGTCTGAACGTTAAATAATGGCAGCAGTTTCTACATCTTTACTGATTTTTTACAGTTCAACACAAACAGACATGAGCTTGTCAGCACGATCCCCTAGAAAAGGCAGACTACGTCACAGAATTAAATTTTTGCAAAACGAAAATTCCAAATTGAGGAAGACAAGCGCAGGACTGGAACGCAAATTAGAAGATGTGTTATTAACTACAAAAGAATCAATAGATATTGAACACTATATGCAATTGACCGAAAAGTTTTGTCCTGATCCATCGTTAGCAAATTTTATGAATACCTGTCCCAGTTTTGTTTACCTGCACCTTCAACATTACTGAAATTGGTTGAGAATCTAAGTGTTCAACAGGGTCTAAATAATAAGACATTATTTAAAATATTGGAAAAAAAGTGAAACATTTTTCAGAATCAGAGAGATACTGTGTTTGGTGTGTGGACGAAATTAATATTGAATCAAATTTATTTTATTCGGTTGACACTGACTCAATTGTTGGGACGGAACGGCAGATGATGGGTTGGGATTAAAAAAATTCAGTTCAGCCAAAACTGCTTCTGTTTATGTAATACGGGGAGTAAAAAATAAATGGTTTCAACCTCTAGCATATAATTTTTTCCATTCAAATTGTCGAGCAGCAACCATGCAAACTATGATTTTCAGCTTAGTTACAAAGCTTCGAGATACAGGAGTTATTGTTACTGTATCAATTACGGATTTAGGCTCAAACAATACTAACTTGAAAAATAATCTAAATGTACAGGGTAGGGTATACCTATGATATGAATGTCTATACTGTAGCTGAAACTACGCAACAAGTAGGAACTCTAGGTGAAAGAGTTGTGTTTAAGTTGGTGGAAACAATACAAGTACCAGATGTCGTAATCTGTTTCGATAGATTTTTTAGCTCGTTTAGGTTACTTCAGGGTATAAAATTTCCTGCTGTCGTTATTTGCATTGCAAATCGAAAAAAATATTCCTAAAGATTGTGGAAAACTACAGAAAGGAGAATCTGTTTTTCTTAGTACTACTGAAAATATTATATTTACCAAATGGCAGAACACAGAAGAAGTGCTGCTACTGAGTAACTGTCATTAAAATGATGTAGTATTGGTAGAACGCAAACAGAAGAGCGGCGAAAAAGTTGATGTTACCTGCCCGGAAATGATCGCCTTTTATAATAAATTCATGGGTGGCGCAGAATTAGCTGATCAAAAATCTACAACATATAATCCGAATAGAAGATCTGCTAAATGGTGGAAGAAGACATTTTACAGGTTGACAATGGTAGCGGCAGTAAATAGCTGGATAATATATGATGAAAAAAATAGAAGGATGAGTTTATTGACTCCATGGCAGATTTGGCAGAAGAAATGGCTGAATACGGAAGAAGGCTAACTGGAAAAAAGTAGACGACGAAGTATAGGCAGACCTTCGAAGAGTAGCATGCAGCTACGGGATGTTGGAGGCCATTTACCCATTATAAGAGAAACTAGAAGACGTTGTTCAAGGTGCGCTAAACGAAAAGTTGAGAGGAGGACAACTCAATTATGCCAAATGTGTAACATATCACTATGTAAACTATGCTTCACACATTTTCATATCTGATTATTTGAATGATTTCTGAGAATTACTTTATTTTCATTATCAAAAGTTTATAATAAAACGTCTATTTGAACCATGTCGTTTTTCAATATTATTTACCAATGGGACAAAAACAACCCACTTATGAGTACCATACCCAAAAGGGCCTTAAAAAATATCAAAATTTTATAAATTGGAAGTATATGTTTCTACATGTTCCAATTAGTAAAATAAAACAATATAAAACATTTTTTCTTTATTACACAAAAGTGGTCCAGAAAGGGTTAAGTATATATCTTCCTCGCTCCAACTGAATTATTGAAATACTGTCCTGGTTTCTGGATTTGTAACATGGCTGCCGCTGACTTACATAGTTACATTGCATTCGCGACGAGAAGATACTCTGTCTTTATATGTACTCTGTGATCTAAACGTTAATTATAAGCATTTAAGGTGTCCCTGTACACATATTGTAAACTTGGTTGCATACATTTCAGGCTCCTTAGCTAGTAAACAGTTCAATTTATGGGACTCGATTCTTGAATCTCGAATACGAAATCTCGAGATTTGTCATCGGCAATGTCGATCACTGTTGTCAAAACCTATTGTTCAATACGAATCGAGATTTAAAACGCATGCGGCATTATTTGTTGAATGTATATGTGTTAACGCTGTAATATTATGACACAGAACAGAATAAAAGAGAAATTTGTGTATAAGTCAAATGTCCACTGTCGAAACTAAAATATATTCTACTTGTTTTGAGTTTTGACTGAGTTTATTTTATATTCACCACGTTTTTTTGATATGGACGGAAAAGGAAAAAAATTGACCGAAATGATCACCGGAGACCGTAATTTATTGACCGTAATTTATTGAGTGAAAAATTTAATAATAACTTTAAAGCAAAAGACTGCATGGAAAGATGGCAAAGCATTGCCGAGATTCTTGATTCCATTCCCGGTGGTGCCACCTACAGAAATACCCAACATGCCTCCCAAAGATCATACATACACAAAAAATTTGGAGCAAAAGAAAACGGCTAACACCAGCCAAGAAGCGTGCCATAGGTGCTACACATAGTGCTACACAGGTGTTGGCACAAGTCTCAGAGAGAGATTCTTTAATTAAAGAAACTTATTACAAACAAAAAATACAATTGTTAGAAAGGCAAACATTGGCAATTGAAAAAATTGCAAGCCACTTTGTACATAATAATTAGGTTAACTGTACAATATTTTAGGTTGAATGTACAATATTTTAGTTTTAGTTAATTCAGTTTCCTGGTTTAATTTACTTTGTTAGGGTTAGGCTCGGGTTTGGGTTAGTTGGCTTAGAATGTTTATACATATTTTGAAATAAATAAAACAAAATGTATACTGTTTTTGATTTTAAATAATACAAACTGTATTCAATGTATATTTTTAATTTTGTAACTGGTTTATAATCTTTCTTTGTAATCTTCGTCCAGCTGCCAACTCTGGATTAACACGACCATTATTCACATTATCATGAAGTGGTTGCTCGATTAGATCTTCAAAATCAAAATATTCATCATTTTCATCAATGTGAATATTGTTTGCAATACACATATTATGCAGTACTACGCATGCATTTATTATTTTACCAGCTGTGACTGGGTTATAATGTAACACACTATGCTTCAACAGACACCTGAATCGCATTTTGAAAATTCCATTAACACGTTAAATAGTTAACCTAACATAATTGTGTTTTAGGTTATATAATTCTTCAAGTCCACCTTGTGGGTTTTCTAATTGAGTAAGAAGCCATGGTCAAAGTGGATAACCAGAATCACCTACAATATAATTGTTTTTCATAATAGTTCACGTCTAAAAATCATGAAAATATTCTCTGGATACAGTGGATGATCAATCGGAGGAGGAAATATAGCAACATGAGTGCAGTCTATACACCCAATAACACCTGGCAGTTGATATTTATTATGAAACCTACAAAATAATGTAATGAATGGAATACCTTCCCTATTTCAAATACCTAAAGTGTTTCTCAAAACACTCTTATAAAATATACAATAAATTCCATTTTGCAAAATACGACTGTAATTTTATTTTTGTTTAACAAATATGTAAAAGAATGTGGTTTCTATTTCATTAAAAGAACATTATTTACATTATATGCTTACTTTTGTCGAAGCTTATTAATCTCTTTTATATAGCCTGGGAAGTGAACCCAATCCTCAAATATTCCAGGTCGTTTTAGTGCTTCAGAATGTTACCTATTTTTTATTTAAAATAATAAGGTAAGATAAACTGCAACGGCGACTCAATGTGGAGAGCACCTCAGGTGTGAATTCGGAGTCCAAACGAATATCAGTTCAGGGAGTAGTCTTACCGGTTCGCGGGTAATCCTACTTTATTTAAGTTATTGAAGTTAATGAGATAATAAATGAAGTTAAGAAACCAAATAAATTTAATATATCAAGTTAAGAAATGTAATTAAAGTTAATCAAGAAAGGTAAGTGGGCGCTACCCTGAATAATATTAGTCGACTTGTTTTTCACCTCACAACTCTCTATCAACAAACCTGGAAATGATGGAAGGGAAGGAATATGAACAGCGTTGTTAAATTTACAAGTTGTATAATTACTTTAAAACTAATATCACAGTGAAATAAAAAAAATATTGTTGTTGGTTGTTGAAGCACTTTGTTTTACTTTCCTTATTTTCTTCGGCCAGGTCCTACGTGTCTGAGATGTCTTTACCTCATAGAAACTACTTCGTTCGGAAAATTGGCAGGTACAAAGTCGCAGGTACTAAGTCGCAGGTACAAAGTCTCAGGTACTAAGTTGCAGGTACTAAGTACTAAGAAAGATACATTGTATCAGCAATAGTTACATTCTTTTTTTATGTAAAATTCAGGATATCTACAGTTATGCGGTTTGCAATTATTTAAGAAATCAATTTAAGAACGTGGTTCATAAAAAAATATCCTGTATTTAACTATTAAAAAAAACAAAAGAAGCAATAAAGAAATGTGATATGATATTATTAAGGAAATCTTATTTATTTCCATTCATCAAAGAAATCAAAGACACAATATCTAAATAACATAAAAACTCAATTTTATTTTACTACTTATTTCAATCACAGAAGGCGATAAAAAAATGTAATGAAAAATGTAATTCGGAAATATAATATTCCAGGTTGGTAATTAGATTGAATTAATTAATTAACTAAATATACATATTTTAAAGACTTCAACTATATACATGTGAACCTTTTATTAACTATATAAGAAAAACTAGAAAAAGAAAAAGAAAAAGGTAAAAAAAATATCATTGTATGTGTGTATCTGGCGCTTATCACTAGGAGAGAAAAATATAAGAGCAAAAATCAGAAATGAAAAGCATATACGTAAATGCAACTAACCATTCACATTGAATGCACTTTAGAAAAAAAAAAGAGTTTGAGGTAAACCTCTCAAAATAAATTAAAAATTAACCTTATTGGTTCATGGTTCACAGGAGAAAGAAAGCTTATTCTTACTACTCGCTATTAAATTGAACCATGCGATGAGCAATCGACATACGTTACATATTCCTTTCCTGTTCACATGCTCCGCTTCGAGAAAGAATATACATATTCGTAGTGTGTTCTTCATTTTTCTCTGTATAGGAGAGAGGAATTGAAATATTTGACCAATATCAGTGTATACTGATCTTCACCAACAGAGATTATCCGTCGCACATTAATTGTAAAAATTTGCCTTCCAGCGGTGATCGGTGCTACAGGTTCTCGACGAGAATCACATGTTGGTAAGGAAAAAGAGCTGGCTACTCGCTGTCCGGTAGATATTTAAATATTTCAATGATAGTGGCCAAATATAACGTTACACACTCCAACTACCAGGAAAAAAAATTTTCACAAAAAAATTTTTTTTATATAAATGCAAAACATTAAAATTTCATGATTCTGAATGAGAAGAAAATTATCTAACACATAACTATTACCATGTGTTATCAGAAGAAAGTGAAACACTTGATGATTAAAAAAACATTTTCAAATTGAAGGAGGAAAAAGAAACAATTTCAAGAACCAAATAATTAATTAATAGGAAAAAGAAAGATACACAAAACTTTGAATGGTAAATTTTGAGAAGAAAGGAATAAGTACCAGGTACCCACATACAAATCAATAAGAACATTTAGATAAATATTTGAGGTAATTGTTACGACTTTTGATTTGATGATAGATCACTGTATCTGTGAGTTTCCAGAGGTAATGTAATAGTCTATACGCTAGGTAACATCCTGTGTTTTTGAGAGGTCCACGATGTATTTTTGTGGGATAATATTGTTTCAGAATTCAGAATCATCTGGTTACCAGCCCCAAAAATGGCCAGTTTGGTTTTTATAATATATAAATTGTTTGTATGCTTCACAACCAGTTTCAAATAGGTTCAAAAGAGCTTTGGTTACATCGGGTGGCGTCTGCTCCTGCGTAACAATGTTACGGAGTGGTTGATTTTCTTCCAAAAATGGATTTACGTGCTGAGAAATATATTGAATCATTTTTCCAATAATCGATTTTATTCGATCCGTTTTCTCTGGGTAATATTCATGATGGGTCTTCAGTTCATAGTTGTCATTTTTAAAAAAATTTTTTCCTCTGTACAAGTTAGATATTGCCAGAATTTCGTGATACACAAGTTCCCAAGCAGCAACAAAATCCTTTTTACGAGTCGAACCAATGATTCCTGTAATACTTTTCTTGGGCCGGTTAATGGTTTGCTCTAAAGCTTGATCTGTTCCCAGTAGTGTAACTATGTTCCTTCTAAGTCAAACAACACTCAGTATATGATACATCCTCATATTTTGGTAGAACCATCCTGTATAAGTGTATAAATATAATGGAATGCGCTGTGTTTGTATACAAAGTATAGGAAACAAGCCCGCCCAAGGCTATAATGCATAAATTATATACGTAATTAATATATTTTCAATGGTATAGTGTATAATACTTTGCTATGACCATCCTGTTATTAAAAATCCGCCAGAGGCAACTAATGCAGTCCGGAGTCTTACGCAATAGGTATGCAATTATTATTGAGGTCATTTTAGATAGTTTATTAGTTTTTTTAAAAAAATCTATAAGGTGATAATACATTAATTATATACGAATGAATATATCTTCAATGGGATAGTCTACTATGCATATTATACTTTGCTATAACCATCCTGTTATTAAAAATCCAGTGAAGGAAATCATTGAAATTGTAAACATACTGTTAAAAAAATGTTAGTATAATAGTTTGCAGAATGAATAATCTATTTGATCCACCTAAGTGTAGAATTTTTGAAACAATAGTTTGTTTAGTTTGTAGAAAAGTGTTACGTAAAACTTTTAAACTTGAAAAAATTTGGAGTTGTAAACAAAAATTAATAATTGGTTTGTGTACAGCTGAATGTTATCAAACAAGACCACTTAGAAAATTACATAGATAGTAATTGGTTTCGTGAATTAGACCCATTAGATGAAAAAGAGATATATTGCGGATATTTTTTACCTCCACGACAACGAGATTAGAATATTAGAAGAAAATAATTATAAGACTGTCAGTCTTACAACATCCTCAGAAGAAGAAGAAGGTAACATAAATCTGAACAGAATGACTTCCTTAAATTTAAACTTTATTATTTTGGTTGCCGTCTCAAATAATATGCTGTACACAAATGTACCAGATAATGCAAAACATGTTGCAATATGTTTTGATATGAAGAATACAAGAGAAGACTGTAATCGAACAACATGGAGTTTGTTAAGTATAACAAAAACAAATAATGGTCACCTCTCTGTATACCATATTGAAATTCCAGAAACGAATTTATCATATTTTAGTTACAAATTAAAAATAATATTTAATGATAATTCCGAAGGTGATCAAACCCAATGGCAGAATGTGATTATAGATGATATTCCCATAGACAAGACAAACATAAGCGAAAAAGTTGATAAATTGTACATTTTAACATATATAATATTGATTTTATTAATTATTATTGTTATATATACCTTACTTAAAATGGTAAGAGTATTTACACAATATAAGTTTTACTCAACGGTTTGTAGTAAATAAAACAAGTTAATTAAATAATATTCTTTTATTTTTCATCCATTATAAAATGTTCATATAATATATAAGCATTTCTTAAAGCGCACATAGATGGATTAATCTTATGATAAAAACATTTTGGTGTCGAGGCTGCTAATGGTGGATCTTCATCTAATTCATATACAGGTGCGGTGGAATATTTTTGAATGAAATTAGCCTTTTCCTTTCACGAAAACCATCTCAGCATTTTCAGTAATATCTTTTACAATATTTTTGAATTTATGTAAATGTGTATAACCACTATTCCAATCGATTCCATGATGATTTTTCATTAACCAAGTTGCTTGTCTATGTAAGTCTGGAGGTAACATATGTAGAGGAAATGGTGATTTGAAAATATAGTGACTTACTTGATGACCATCGTATGCTGCAAATTCTTTAACGATAAATTTATTATTTTCGATCTTAAAACCTTGAACATCTAAAACAACTTTCATATTTGTAATTGTTGCAATTTAGTTACCGCACCTTTATATTGTTCATAATATTTTATGTCACGTTTGAGACGTGTTAATTTAAAAAGAAACTGACTAAGAGCAATTTGATACTCATGGGTATTCATATTTAATGAAGAATATGTAGTAACCCTACTTTTATATTGCATGTTGATCATACGCGCTATGTTTTTTCTACATCAGTATTGCTTAACAATTTTAGTTAATGGATTATAGGAAAATTGTTTTTCATGAAAGATCAAACAATATGCAGAAATATCACTCGTAATGGGAGCATTTAACTCAAATTCTATACGAAGAACTACAGATCCAGACTGTATTAGTTCCTTCTGCCTTGAGCAATCTATATGAATTAAGGGAGCTGTATCTCTAAATTCGTCAGGTGTGAAAATAGGTTCACTGTTCGAACGGTTATAATAAGAAGTTTGAAAATCAGCAAACATTTTATATAACGTAGCAAAACTATTGTTTGTAAAATCTAAAAGTAAATCATTGTATGGATACTTCTCAGAATTGAGAAATACCTTAATATTTTTCAAATTCAGATGTTTAAAATGACTCATATTTTCTTTTATGTTACCCCTACCATTATTTTGAAATCCAATTACAATGTGTCTAGGCGTCTCTACTTTTGTACTAGTTTTTACGGCCCAAGTGTGGCGAGACGTTTTCGGTAAGCTGGGATACTCAATCAATTGCCAAGATCTGAATTTTATCGGTAGTTCCTGGTTACTTTGAATAATTTTGTTTAGATGTAATTCATGTTTTATGTTTGGTTTCACGTGAGGAATTCTCCAACTGATGTGAGTTAATTCAATTTTAGGTTTTTCCGTTTCATCTGTATGTGTGACTGAGTCTCTATCATCACTAGATCTCACCAATATTAGCTCTTGTTTCATGTTTAAGATTATTTTATTAAAATCTTCAAAGAATCCTGACCATAATTTCAAGGGTATACACACGTTAAAATTTCCATGTTTGTCTGACAACTTGACATCTTCCTTAGGAAACCATCCAGAATTATTTAGAAAAATACTTTCATTTGAATTATAAGATAAATAATTTTTCATTGTTGAAACAAGGCCAATATCTCTCACTGAATCAACTACAACACCGTTCAGTTCATATCGAATTTCACGGAATAAAAAAGCTATTGCATTATTGATGAATTTCAATTTTGTAGGTACTGTGTTGGTTTCAGTTAAAATTTTCCCCGTAATCTCAAGATAACTGTCAGCCGGATATGTTATACAATCTAAATCTTGCACTACAATACGAATCTCATCATTATAATTCAACTTTCCAGTAATATATGGTTGGTATGTATGATATTCATAATCCTCCACAGCCATGTCATTGAAGGGCTCATCAGTGACTTGTAATATATCCATTTATATTAATAATTTAAAACCGAGTGATTTTAAAAAACGTTTATTTTTAGGCGTTATAACGGCTATTCTCTTACACAAACTAATTGTAGACGGTTTACTCATCAATCTTTTATAGTTTTTTTCAGCATAAGGATGGGAAAATTTTAAGACCATTTTTGTTGTCGAATATGTAAAGTAATAGTAATCTCCTCGTCTTGAAAATTTATAACGTTACCACTCTGATCAATAATTTTTACTGTTATGTTGTTAATTGTTTTAACACTTACAGGATAATACAAGATATTTTGAGGAGATTCAACTATTTTATAGCCACTAGGAACAGTAGGAAAAAATTGATGGATAATGTGAACAGGATGTCCATTGAGATATGATCCAACAGCAATGTCACAATCTATTCCAATAGAATTAACTTGTAAAATATTTATAGGTTTGGTAGAGGTGTGTATCTCATTGGGAGTTAACAAAACTTTTTCAAATCCAAATACTTTACCAATTGAGTCATCAGTTAAGAATGAAATTGTCTTATTACTAGAAATTGATACGTGAGATGTGTTTAGATTTGGGACTATGTCAATTGTTGAATCTGATGCTACTATAAGCATGTGTTGTTTAATATATTGAATTATTTCATTAAGTTCATAAGCACCTTTAGGTATAATTATTGTATCATATATAGTAGGACCTCCAAAAATAAATCTATTGTTAGTTTCATCAATATTTGGTATTGTATTGAAACTATTGAAATTAACTAAACCAACTTCATAGTCATATTTATCATCCAAGTAAATGGGAGGATTGAAATTATAATTAAGAATAGATGATGCACCACTAAGTGTAACAGAAAATGACATTTCAACTAAAAAAGTTTAAATATTATGATTGAAATATTTATGTATGAATTGAAGTGAGTGATGACCACAACTATACGAATTGTTCTGTAGTCTATCATAATTGTATGTTATATATACTGGACCGTTACTATGAAAATACTTAATCAGTTCCATTGGTGGAGGTAAATTTCCATAACTATCAAAGTAAATAATTTCCTTGTCTGATTTTATGTATGATGTCCAATGT
Organism: Galerucella calmariensis; assembly: GCA_910591675.1. NCBI lineage: Eukaryota > Metazoa > Arthropoda > Insecta > Coleoptera > Chrysomelidae > Galerucella > Galerucella calmariensis. The sequence goes on along the minus strand of CAJUYG010002279.1, from coordinate 44,669 downwards.
GTTCCATCTCCTCTAACTGTATCTATATTCAAAATACCACATTCATGTTTATGAATTTTCTTTGGTAAATTATCTCTCATAAAAACTCCCCTAAAAAAAGGTATTTTCAATATTTTAACATATTTCCACAGATCTTTATCGGTAAGCCCACGATGGGGCAATTTCAGTTTTTTGTTGTTCCTTCTCCTTTGTATGGTCTTAGATAAAGACCTTTTCCTTTATGTCTTAGTTGTCTTCTTGGCTTTTTTTGATGTTTTTTTTTTTCAAACCTCTTCCCTCTTTCAATTCCATAGCCATATCATGTCGTTTTTGTTCAGTTAATTGTTGATTGTTATACTTTGCATCATTTACTGCCTTTGCAATTCCAGCTGCTCCACCTCCTAGAGCTCCTAATGCACCCAACAGTGGTAATATTAATGGTAAAAATCCACCTATTCTCGTCGGTGTTCGAATTATACGTTTTTTAGGTTTTTTCTTACCACCACGACGACTTTTTTTAATTCCTACACCCACACCAAGTTTACGTTTTCCTTTCATGACTGCAGTAACAAACAATGAAGCTACTTTTTCACCTAATGTAGCGTCCTGGGATTTAACTCGTTTCCAAGCTTTATCCTCCAATATCTGATCTGCTTTATGTCTTTCCTGTAGATTATTATTTTTTGCGTATGCTATATCGTGTTCTTTACAAGCTTGATCTAAAAGATTAATTCCCTTATCATTTCGTTGTAGTCTTTGTTCTAGTTTTGTGTTTGGTCCACAATATTCGTATCCACCAGGTAAATGAAGTTCAAATGGTAGTTTATTAATTAACGAAACTAAATCTCCACCTTTGTGATGACGACGACGACGACGTGATTGTAACTGTTTATGTTTAACCATAGTTCTCTATCTATATATACTCTGATCACCCTATAAATACTCTCAGTGTTGTTGACTATATAAGATGAAGATTGCAAAACATTTTATAGCTTTACCTGTTGAAAATTATGATTTGAGCTGTGAACAACAACGTACTGCAGGTAAACATGGATATTTATTTGGTGGAGACTATAAACGAGCATTAATCATCGGTCCCAGTGGTTGTGGTAAAACTAATGCTATGTTATCCTTAATAGATCATCCTAATGGTTTGAGATTTGAAAATTTATACGTTTATTCCAAGAGTTTACATCAACCAAAATATGCATATTTACGTAATTTAATTCAACCCATGAAAGAGATTGGATATGAGGAATTTAACAATTCTGATGATATAATTACTCCAGATGCTATAAAGACCAATTCAATTATTATATTTGATGATGTAGTGGCTTCCTGCGATCAAAAACCCATTCAAAGTTACTTTTGTTTTGGTCGACATAAATCTACAGATTGTTTTTACTTAAGTCAAACTTATTCGGCTATACCAAAACAATTAATTCGAGATAATGCCAATCTCCTGATAATTTTTCAACAAGATTTCACCAACTTAAGACACATCTATGATGATCATGTTAATATTGACATGTCATTTCAAAAATTTAAAGACATTTGTTCATACTGTTGGGGGGAAAAGTTTGGATTTCTCACTATCGATAAAGATTCTGAAATAGCATCTGGTGGTCGTTATAGGAAAGGATTTGATGGATACATTCATATATAAGGAGAAAAGTATATAATATAGTTAATTTCAAATCCAGCATGAATCCTAAACTAACTCAACGACTGGTCAAAGCTAGGCAGGCGCTTCGAAAAAAGTATAAAAGTTTGAAGCGAAACATAAACCAATCTCAATCACGACTGGAACAAACCTATGAGCCCATTACTCAACCGCTAAAACAACTAATATCAACTATCGAGAAACAAGAATTGATTAAACAAGAACCATCAATATCACCAAAAAAAGAATCTCGCCTATCAAGTTCAAAATATCAACCAAATCCTTCCCATTATGCACTTGCTTTCGATTCACCCAAAGAGGATGTTTTCAGTTCTAATACAAATGATGATGATGATGATGATAATGCGTTTGAGCCAAATAAAACTTTAGGGTACAGTAGTGATGAAAATATTAGTAGATTTATAGATGAAAGTATCCGTGACCTCGGTCGAATGACCAACGACCAAGGTATCCAGCAATATTATGAACAGTTTGAAAATCCCTTACCTAGAGTGTACATAAGGGAAGGTATTGCTGACACTGAAGGACAATTTGATAATACTCTTGGAGTCTATCATGATTTGCAGCTAGAAAAATTCTCTATTGGTGATTCTCCAATTGACTTTATCGGACCTGATTTAAAAATACAAGGTATTACCTACAAGGGTACTCCAGGTCTGTATGAACTGTTATTCAAAACAGACCCACACATTTTTACTAAAAATGATGCTAAGGAATATGTTGACATTTTAGAGAGAACTAATGCTCTATACACAAAAAATAATAGAAAATTACCAAAACGGAGTATTCCCGCAAAATTAAAAAATAAATTTACTAACGCTATTCAACCTTTCCTAGGAATTCCTCTTGTTGCACAAAGAGAAAGAGCCTTTTCAGTTCCCACTATGACTACAAGACAAATAGCAGCAAAACTGAAGGGTGGGAAAGGTTTAACAATGATGCGATATTCCCAAAATCCCATTGATTATAATTATTTTGATGATTTCAATGAATTGATTGATAGATTACGCTTACTTGTAGCTTCAAAACAAGCTGGTAATAATGCTCACCAAAATGAAATAGTGTCTATTGTTGAAGAACTAAGAGAAGGTGGTATAATAGCATAAATAGATGGATTATATTCACATTAGTAGATATGCCGTTAAACAAGTTTAATCAACATTATCTCATCACACATTCCAATGATGAGGTACTACCACAATCACCATTCTATATTTGTCAACCTGCAGACATTCAAAGTTTAGCAATTATTAATATTAGCGGAAATATAGATAAAAATGTTAGTTCATTAAACTATATATTAAATAATAATAATACTGAATATACTTTTCCAGTAAGTGGAAAAGTGGTTAATATCAATAGCAATAAACCACCAACTAAAGTATTAATACTTTATAAAAATAAATATCAAAATTTGAGTGTTCTCAACCAGCAATCCATAACAAAGGGTGAAAAGATTTCAATTGGTATAGGTAAAGAAAAAAATTATTATCCATATATTGAACTTGTGTTAGAATGTCCTCTGGTGAGCTCTACATAAATATAGTACTTTTCCAACAAATGCATCATTCCAACAATGCCTCTTAATAAATTCAATCAACACTATTTACAATCATCATCGTCGTCGTCGTCGTCGTCAGTTCCAAAATTAAGTGCACAATTTTATATTTGTGACTCTTTTGATTATCATGTTGAAAACATTATTCGATTGAAAGGCGAAAAGAAAACTAGTTTAAATAAAGATTATTATGTGTTAGATAATGCAGGTACAAATTTTCTTTTCCCCTACAATGCTAAAATTGTACAAGTTCGACATTACGCTGCAGATGGAGAGGTTTTAGTTAATGGTATATCATTCAAATTCAATGAAATTAGTGGTAATAATTTTAAGAAAGGTGATAAAATCCTATTTAAATTGGGTACACCTTCTTCTATTTGCATTGAATTCATAGTGCAGTGTCCAATAGTGAAAGATGAGTAAAGCACAAGTTGTGAATGAATTACATAAACCGGCAAGAATCAATTAAAGAAGAAGACATGTTGTAATTAAAGGATTACATGATTTGATACAAGCTGATTTAGCTATTATGACTCCCTATTCAAAAACTAATAGGGGCTACAATTATATCCTAGTTGTAATCAATGCTTTCAGTAAATATGTGTGGGTTGAGGCGATTAAAAGAAAAACAGGAAAAGAAATCACATTAGCTATGAAGCATATCCTAGACCAAATGCATGTTCCACCTAAAAATCTTCAAACTGACAACGGAACTGAATTTTATAATAAGAATTTTCAAGAGCTCATGAAAAAATATGGTATTAACCATTACAGCACATTCTCCAATTTAAAAGCAAGTATAGCAGAGCGAGTAATTCGTACTCTAAAATCTATGTTATGGAAACAGTTTAGCATGCAAGGATCTTACAAATGGTTAACGACTCTACCCAATATTGTCAACAAATATAATAATACAAGACATTCCACTACAGGTGCCATTCCCAGTGAAATAAATGAGAAAAATGCAAAGTATATTACTGCATATAATCACCTGAAAACTATTGATCCAAGATCATCAAATTTTAAAAAAGGAGATTTTGTTCGAATTAGCAAGCATAGACATGTCTTTAAGAAGGGTTATACTCCAAATTGGACTGCTGAAGTTTTCAAAATAAAGAAGGTGAAACTTACTAATCCAACAACTTACATACTGGAAGATGATAAGAACGAAGAAATACAAGGAGGATTTTACAGGGAGGAATTGCAAAAAGTTAAATATCCTGATGTGTATTTAATAGAGAGGGTTTTAAAACGAAAGGGTGATCGGTTATTAGTAAAATGGCTTGGGATGGATTCTAAATCATGGATAAATAAAAATAGCATTGTTTAAAATTATTATTTTTATTGTTAAATAAAATTATATAAAATGATTGACAATTTATTTACACATTTAAATTCTTAATTTTATCATAAACCTTACATCTATGTTTTATATCTAATATTGGATCTATAATTTGAGAAATTTCAATAATTCGTTGCATAAACCGTAGTCGGTCACATGCGGCAATGATCCATGATGATCCTTGTCTCGCTTGTTGATATGCATATTTCCAAGTTACTAATAAATGAATTTTGTTTCTTGTTTCATCAAAGTGAATAGTTTTCTTTACTTCTATTGTATGTTGTCTATTCTTCATATTTCATAGCTGTAAATCTTCATCTTTAAGTAACTGAGGATATCTATATATTAATTCTAATGCGATAGCGTATGTCTCGTTATTTAAATGTTTTATGGGTTCAATTATATTCAAGGCTGTAGTTACTGGATCGGTGGAATCTTTTATTCCCATTTGTAAAATTTTCAATGAACTAGCAAATTGTAAATTTTTCAAGTCTGTTAATCTATTTTCAATGAGTGGTAACATTTTCCATAACATTGAAGTAGTATCAGCTCTTAGATAAATACAAGAATCACCCCTATAAATTTTCACAACATTCCCGAATGATAATCGTTTAAATATCAAATCAAATTCACCCATATCTAACGGTTCCATATTCTTTTTGTTTGTTGATTTAAATAAAAAGTCATCAATATCATTTCTACATGATAAAAAAATGTTCCATTTTTGTGGACTGAATATAAAATAGGTATTTTTGGTTCCAAATATCCCAACACATGGATCATAATTTAAATAAGGGGATAAACCAACCTTTACATATTTTGTTTTATATGTATTGAGAGACAATTGACGTTCTCCCAAAAATACGTCATTATCTTGCAATTGATTCATAAATGAAGTGTTTGTGAGTGATTCAACTACTACTATTACTACTACAATATACTATCGCTATTAGAATAATTTAAAGATATTCTCTGGTTGAAATCTGAAAAAAAAATCTCATTTATTCCAAAAATTACATCATGCTCTCGAGAAATGGAAAAAATTGTTTCACCCCACTCTAAAATAAAGATTATAAACGTTGAAAATCGCTGAATCTGAACAGTATATTAATAAACTTCAAAAGTGAATTTTTAAAATAAAATCATGTATAATCAACAGCAACAGCACTATCATCTAGAAGATTGTATTTGTCCAATGAAGGACCATTGGCTATACAAGCGACGATTATATCAGTTTAATGAAGAAGAACTTGAGAAGTTTCCATTGGATTATTTGATTCAAAAGGCGCAACCACTTGAGTTATTATATGCATGGTATAAATTACCAAGAGCATATCGAGACAATTTTGATTTACAAATCCAACTGCCTTGTTTTATACATTACAATCGTCCTGACTGGCAAACTCACATCGATGGACCACCTACATCACAGTCAAGATGTCATTTATGTAACTTAACTATTGAACAAATACATGTTTGATGTAAATAAAATCTGTTTAATATACTATGTTTTTTATTACATAAATTACAAAGATATAAATTTACAAAGTTACAAAATTTCTTAACTATCATCATTTCTATCAATCTCATAATCCTCAATAAATCGCTACTGACTACTCTTATAACCCCAGGGAAGTGTGTCAAATGACTTTGAAATTAACTGACGTTTATCATCGTATGGACTTAAAGCAATTTTAGTCTGTTCTATACTAAATACATTGTGAGCATATGAACGAATAGTTTGTTGAGTTATGACTTTTGTGTTGAATTCATTTAAGCATGTAATATAATCTTCAAAAGTAATAATATTTTTCACTATATTTTTTTTAATCCCCTTAGATTTTTTTGAAATACCAAAGTTATTCAGTTCAATAGCTATTTGTTTTGAGGACATGCCCTTCTTTTCAAGTTTTTTCTTAAAATTTATTTTTTCCTCCTCACTGACTTGCATTTTGTAGGTATACATTTTAGAACGAAGACCAGCAAAATGAGTAATAATTTTACCATTTGCCTCATCTTTCATCAATCCCGGTATTTTTTTATTCACCAACGGAATATTATAAATATTATTTTTGTTATAATCTGAAGTATCAAATTTGTGGATATTTTTTTTAATAATATCTTCGTAAACGTCTAGGTTACTTATTTCATAGATAAAACTATCTGTGTCTGTGTACAATAATTTACATTTTTCCACACCTGCTGTTGGTATTATAAAATTATAGTGAAAATCATACATACAAATTTTTGAAAGATCTAAAATAACCATACCAATGTATAGTGGTTTATTAAATATTAATTCTATTTTATTCAACTCAATTGCCATCAAGTTTTCATCAAAAATTGTTCTATTGTGAAATCGTGGACTAGCAATTAAATTTTTCGCCCCGTAACGTCCCTCCCATTTAGAGCAAAGTTTAACGAGTCTATGTAATCTTATGTTTTCCATAGTTTTTCCAAACACTGCGTTATTAGCAAGTTTAAATTGATTTTTTTCAAAGTTGCTTGTAGCACTTACCCTTAATCGACTGTTTAATTCAATATAAGGTCTCAACCATTCTGATTGATTGAATTCCAACACTTTATGTATTTTTGTAATTATTAAACCATGTGCCAATGCTTGTTTTAAATTTCTATAATGTATTGTATATTCTTTTTTATCATACAAATCAGCTATCAACTTTGGTAGTTTTGAGGCTGGAGGAATGCGATGGTTGGCACAAAAAGGAAAATCTTTATGTAGGGTATGTAGACTCTTTGGATACTCTAAATCCACTTGTAATATGTACCCAATCGGAGAATTGTCTGGAATTGTTGTTACATCAATGTTTGAACTTGACCATTTAAATCCTCCAAATGGTAATGGTTCACACATTGCGTAACCGTAAAGGTTATTCACATCTAGGTAAAGGATTGTTTTAGTGGGTTCTGATGAATCATATCTGTCACCCATATATTTATTGTTTGCCTCTGAAAATCGACTACAGCATACCGAAATTCCACCTCGAATCGCTTTCTCTATAAACATAACCATGTCAACATCCTTTAAAATTTCCAATTTACATTTAGTATATTTTAACATAGCATCCCATGTGTAGCCTGGCATTGTATAATACCATGCAGGATCTAAACCATATGTTTTCAATGCTGTTTCTCTGAAATTATCCATAACATCTGCTAGTAACAGAATATCTATCTTCATATACAAACTACTGTATTCTCCAAGGTGATTTATGTTGAAAGCGGTCCAAACATTTTGTGCATGAGTGTAATCAGTCTTACACAATTCCACATCATTTAGTTTATTATAGAATTTTTCAATGGGTGGTAGCTCTTTCTCCTTCAATTTATCAACATTATCTACATAATCATAGGGAAACACCCCTTTTCTAGTTAGAAGTTGAAATTGATTATGATCTAAATTCTTAAACTCATGTTTTAAATTCTGAAAATTGTCTAAGCTCAAAGTCGAAACAAGTTCATTAAGACTACAACCCATAAATCTAAAAGAATCTATAAACCTAAATTTAATTCTACTATCATTATCTGTTAGAGTGAAAGATATGTACTTTTCTTTATTTAGTGGAAGAACAGATACATGTCCACGCTTGGCAATGTCTTTTATGATAAAATGTGCGTCATAATTTGAAAGGTTGTGAAATAATATTGGAACAATAAACAATTTTTTAAATGAAAGATTACAAGTTTGATGAGCGTAACCTCTAAATAGTCCTGTAAAATGATCATGGTCCTTAACAATTATGTCTCTTTGATTAAAATGTTTCTCACAAATGTGACAAATATGTACATTTACATTTTCTATTGAATCTACTATTATTAACAAAAAATATAAAAAACGCTTGTAGAAGCTGTGAAACTTGCATAAAAAACAAAACAAGAGGACAGGACAAATACGGAATGATGTCACATTTAGGCCCGGCGACAAGACCTTTTGAAATAGTATCAATAGACACAATTGGCGGTTTTGGTGGTTCGAGATCAACAAAGAAATACCTACATCTTTTAGTAGACCACTTCACTAGGTACGCATTTATTATAACATCAAAATCCCAGAGCGCACATGATTTTATAAAGCTGATAAATAAAGTCACCGAAACGGAAGAGATAGGAATGCTTCTTACTGACCAATATCCTGGAATAAATTCGAAAGAATTCAAGAAATTTCTTAGTGTCAAGCAAATAACAATGATATTTACAGCAGTGAATGCACCTTTTTCAAATGGCCTTAATGAAAGGTTGAACCAAACACTAGTTAACAAGATTAGGTGCAGAATAAATGGATGTGGAAGAACAAAAGCATGGACTACAATAGCACATGAATGTGTAGAAAAATATAATCAGACTAATCACTCGGTAACCGGCTATGCACCATGCTATTTGTTATATGGGACAGCTGATACAATCTTACCAAATGAGCTGCGCCAAGAATATATATACAGTGACTGGATCAAAGATAAAGAAAGAGCACTCAATAATACTTTGAAATCACATAATTATAACAAAATGCGCTATGATACAAAAAGACAAAACAGAGAATTCAAAGTTGGAGATATGGTATATGTAGAAAATGGAAATAAACTGAATAGAAGAAAACTAGATGAACTCAGAATTGGACCATATAAAATAGTGAAAAAAAAATCTAATACAATTTATGAGGTAGATACAGGACACAGGAAAACAGAGTCGAATCTATTTCATATTACAAAACTAATTCCAGTACAAATAACAAAATTTGAAGAAG
>CAJUYG010002279.1:0-35244 GCA_910591675.1 Galerucella calmariensis | reverse complement strand
AACACATTAGTTTATTTTAACCTAACCCAGAAGATATAGTCTTATATATATTATACCACAAGTATATAATATCATAATGTGAAATACAAAAAAAACTAAATCGGATGGTCGGATGTGTGCACCACCACAGCATCACTGATCAAGAAATCAACTTCCGCCTAATAAGAAGGACCTCGCGAGAGATGTTAAGTCGCATCGTGATCTTCAATCTTAGCTTCAGCCGAAATCCAAACCGGAAACACCATGACAATACAACACAAAGTTCCTAAAATAGAGCAGCTTCTAGGATCGATAAACTAAATGAAAGAATAAGAACAACAAAAAAAAAAGAAAAAATAAATTCTGGAACAAGCTGATATAACAAGTCCAAGGAGGCTCGATCTAACCCCCTAACAGAATATAGCTTCTGTCAAGCTGAAATTTTAGGGAAAAGAAACTTACAACGGCATCCCACAACAGTACTGCTGGAAAATCCCCAGAGCGATATGTGGGCTATGTTGGCACAAACGCAGTAGCTAACCCCCCAAGTAGATTTAACTAATGACAGCAGACCTCAGCCACCTTTGCCTCCCAGGCTGATTAACCCCCCGACGCTGAACCCTGGAACACATTCCAGACCTTCAACACCCACTGCTGAGAAATCCAACAAAAAATATATCAAAAATGGAAAAGGGATGCAATGAAATATAGACAAACTGAATCCATGTCTATAAGTAAAATATATAAATTAATCTTTCGGAATGATTATAGATAGAGATGGATAATGAACAAGTAGATACAAAAAAATGAAGTAGACAAGTAGACAAGGTATTGAATGTAGATAAGCAAAAATAATTTTTGTAATGTAAGTTGATATCTCGAGCATGTAGATAAAAATGTTTAGAACAATTAAAATACCAAAAGTTTTCAACGTAGAGGTAATGAAAATTTTAAGATAATCAGGAAAATTGAAATTTTAAACTTTTAAGATGATAAAATTTTTGATAACTAAGATAATGAGTTAAGATAACAACTTTCGATATCCCAAGATATATCAGCAAATATTTAAACTAATTGCAAAGTCAAATTGCCAATGGTATTCAAAAAAAAATGTATATACCCTCTCGGTATATAAATACAGACAAAACATTATTTGCCTGCAAAGACAAGATAAAAGATAAGTACTATAAAATATATTATAGTACAGTAGACAAGTTTTCATCCCCTGTCCACTTAGATACGATAATTAAGGTAAATTAAGGTAAACTACGATAATTAAGATAAAATAATTCAGATAAGATAATGAAGATAAAATATCACCCTTGAAAATACTTAGGGTATATCCGACAATTTCTTCAAATCAAGGAGACCCAATATTTAATAACCTTTATGTTTGTGCACCAACAGGTTTATTAAACTTAATTTAATTTGACTATGCCTTTTAAATTACAAAATTATAATATTTTTTTAATATTTGAAAGTTTTCTAAAAATTCTCAACGGATTTTCTATTATAATTATCAGATTAGAATTCCATCCGGCCAGGAAGATATTTATTACTTTACTTTTTTATCCTAGAACACGAATGCTATTTTGCTAATCAGTAGGGAAAGAAAGTCAAGTCATTATCAAATTTATAGTCAGAGAAAAGGAAAATATCTACGATAAGAGAGATAAAGATATTTTGATAAACACTCATCATCAGACAATATACCAGCTTTAAGGTCTTTTATGTGCCATCGACCAATGTTTTTTCCCGTTTCATCTTTTAATTCATACACTAAGAGAGAGATAACGCGACATACGGTACATTGTGTATATTTTGGTAAAAATTTAGCGGAAATATATTTGGTTTTGTCCGATTGTGGGTAATTCTTTTTCCAAACCCGATGACCTACGTAGAACCTATGATCTCGTTTGCGCAAATTATAACGTTGACTACTCTGCCGATATGCTGTTCGCAATTTTTTTCTCACCACTTCGAAAATTTTAGGCATTTCTTGTGTATCCTGAATTCGGTGGATTTTATCGGAAATGGTAACCTGATTATTTGCATTCTCTGCAATAATACCATAAAAATTTCCCGAGACAGGTACATTTCGAGCAAAGGTAAGGAAGGTAGGGGAGAAATCAGTAACTTCATGTTTCGACAGCCGAATTGCTTGAGCAATTTTATAGATCTCTTCATCCCACGTTCTATGATCTTCATAACTATAAGATCGTATAGCTGTGACAATGGATTTGTTTACACGTTCAGTGTGATTAATTTGGGGATGAAAGTTAGCATTATACCAAATCTTTTGCACTGAATATTTGTCCATAAGATTTTTGAACAAATGACTCGTGAACTGTTTACCATTATCGCAAGATACAATTTGAGGTATTCCAAAAATAAGAAAAACATGATTTTCTAAGAAATCCACAAATAGAACGAGCGGTAGCCTGACGTAAGGGATGAACCAATACAAATTTTGTGAACCAGTCAACTACAACAAGTGCAAATTGATTACCTCTACGAGATCGGGGATATGGCCCTAAAAGATCACACGATATCAATTGAAAAGGGAAGTTAATGTTACGATACTGTCCCATCAATCCTGCTTGTGGCAACTTAGATGGTTTACAAGTTGCACATATTTTACAACGAGTAACATATTTATAAACTGATTTTCTGAGATTGGGCCAATAATAAATTTCAGAAATTCTCTCTAATGTTTTAAAAACACCGAAGTGAGAAGAAGTTGGACTATCATGGAAATAATGTAAAATTTCACTTCGATTTTTAGTAGGAACGACAATTTTCCAATCGGAGACATAGCTAATTGGTCCAAATTTATTGAAGATATGTTTATATCATATGTTATTCTCAACTCTAAAACTTGAGTATTTTTCCGGAAAGTCCTGAACATGAGAAATCATCTCATTATACCATTTATCGGGATGTATGGTAGATAAGTCCAAAATACTAACTTCGGGTATACGAGATAATGCATCTGCTACCACAGTTCCGGTAAATCTACGGTGTACGATAGAGAAATAGTATTGCGACAATTGCAATATCCATCTAACTAAGCGAGGAGAAGGTTTTTTCATGTTATTCAACCAAACCGGAGAAGAATGATCGGTAATTACGGTAAAATGATGACCTATAAGATAATATCTAAAATGATCAATCCCTAACAAAACCGCTAACAGTTCCTTTTCAGTAGTACTAAACTTTTTTTTTGACCCTTTGTGAGTTTCTTACTCGTATAAGCTATGGGATATTCGAGTCCATCTTCCAATTGAAAAAGAACACTTCCTACCCCATCATCACTAGCATCTGTCATAAGGAAGAAAGGTTTAGTGAAATCGGGACTATTCAAGATATGAGCGGTAGTTAAGACAGTTTTCACCTTTTCGAAAGCCTGATTTGCCTGGGATGTCCAAGTAATAGATTGATGTTTCTTTCGCTCACTTAGAAGATCAGAAATTGGAGCAGATAAGGAAGAAAAATCTTCAAGAAACCGTCGATAATACGAAACCATTCCCAAGAATCTACGAACCTGAGTGGCAGTTTTCGGAACAGGGTACTCACAAATAACCGAAACCTTTTCAGGATCGGTACGAAGACCATTTTCATCCACTACATAACCTAGATATCTAAGGAAAGAACGACAAAACTGACATTTATCTAAATTCACCGTCAAGACGGCATCTCGGAGTTTCTCAAAAACACTCTGGAGAATTTCCATGTGTTTGTCAAAATCAGGAGTACAAATTATGATGTCATCCAGGTAATAAAAACAATACGGTTCTAAGGAAGGACCAATGACCAAATCGATCAAACGACACATACTAGCAGGAGCGGAGACTAACCCAAAAGGAGTAGTGACATACTCGAAAAAACCTTTACCCTTAACTGCAAAAGCTGTTTTTTTCCCGAGAAGATTTCTCTAACGAAATTTGATAAAATGCTTGCTTCAGGTCGATACTAGATATATAACGAGTATCTCGAAGTTGACTCAGTATAACTTCGATTGAAGGTAAGGGATAAGCATCTTTATTTAAAGTTACACTATTTAGTTTACGTCCATCAAAACAAATTCTATATTTACCATCACCCTTTTGGACCAACCAGATGGGGCTACAATAGGAAGATTTACTTTCTTGAATTTCACCTAATTCTAGCAAAGTATCTACTTCCTTTTCCAGGTAAGCTTGCATAGCCTGAGGTAAGGGATATTGGGTTTGTTTAAAAGTAGGAGAATTTCCGGTATCAATAGCCTCAGTCTGACTAATGTTAAACACAATCTATCTCGGTTAGATAGGCTGCACTTATTTATATTGTATCTATATTTTCTATTTTCATATTTATGATAATAATTCAGTTTTTGTCTATCACAGAAGGGTTCAAAAAATTGTATAATGCATCAAACTGAAGTGGAAGTAATCCTATTGAATATTTGAATCGTTTCTCATTTCTCATAAGGTTAGCATGTGAAAATATGAAATAAATTCTTCTACCAGTCCAAGTGGCTACATTTTTGAAATTAGTTTCAACATCCGTTTCGGGATTATCTGGGGAGATACTGGCCAAGCACTGATCGGAGCTAGTCGGGCCACCTGTGTCAAAATTATTTTCATCAGAGTTGACCTGTACTTGCGAAAAGGGGTTAGGATTCATTTTATAGGTGAATTTTCCAGAACAATGCTTACTGCATATGTACGTATTTTTATCAATACTTTCTGGAGTTAATTTTTCATTACCACACAGTTTTATCCATTTGGGGCATTTTAACAAGTTGTTTCTTTGGAAACCGGCGAAACTTGATTTTTTTATTTTTTCATGATAATAGTTGTTTTTCGAAACTAATATAGTTATTCACACTTTACGGCAACAGGAATATTCTCTGGTCGTCAAGTTGAAATGCTACGAAACGAGAAAAATATATATCAAAAAACAAAATACATAAAATGTGTTTACAATCCTCACCTCACAGCAGAAAAAGTGTATAAATTAATTAGTCTATAAACACAAAAAATAACACAGATAAAACTAACAAAAATCTTGCACAATGATATAAGCACCAAGCACAAACAAAAAATCAAAGATGGATGGCGCATTGCATTGGTGTCGTTTGTCGTTGTTCAGGTGACTGGTGACATTATTGACGTGAAATCAGGTGCTGCAACACGACTTTCAGCCAATCAGACATTACTTTCACAAATATCGATATGTGAATCAAATTACCTAATTTGAAGAGTCGAGGCTCCGTTTACCAATATTTATCAATAATACGAACCTATACATGACAAAACCGTCCGGAAATAATCTTTCCCCAGTGGTAGAAAAATGTGAAATTTTTTTGGTTGGAAACTTGGACCGAAATCTCCTATTGTGTCGGAAAATGAAACATGTTCTATTTCTACACAGCGCATGCGCAGTTGGGATATCGCCTTATCTTATAACCTAATCTAGTTGATTGTGATTGTTTTCAATTACTTTCACGTATATTGAAGGATTTTCTTGTTATTATTGGTTAGGTTAGGATATTTTTGATCATTAGAAGTATTGTTTTATATTAATAAACGTTTCTGTGCGTGCTATTATTTAGTGGATATACATACAATCAATCACCCCTGTGATTGTAATTTTGCAACAGGTAAAAAGCTATAACCTACAAGTAAAGCACGTTTCGCAATTAATTGGTATTTTATCTATTCAAGGGTGTCTTGGTCAAATGAACAGACTGCTCTGCTTATAGAATTGAATGAGAATCACCCATGTCTGTACGGCGGCATCCCACCGGACGCTCTGCTCTGCGCCGTGCCGTTCGTTTTCGTTCGATTGTGCGCGTTTGGTGGGATCGACAAACTGCTCCGCGCCGTGCAAGTTCGAACAAGGGCGAACATTATCCGTTGGTTGTCGGTACTTCAAAGAAACGTGTTCAGTGGGACTGGTGTTCGTGATTTGATTTTGTGTTTACATTTTGTTTAAAATGAGTTTTGAGTGGAATCATGAAAAAATTGAAAAACTTATAGAATTATATCGAGAAAAACCAGAATTGTGAAATCCAAAAAGCAATAATTACCATATTAAAAATAAAAAGCATGATGCATGAGTACTCGTTTCTGACAAAATGGGTTGTTCCGTAGCTGAGGTTAAAACAAAGATGACGTCTTTGTTGTCTTCGTATAGAAGAGAAAAAATGAAAATGAAAAAGACAATGGGTACAGGGAAAGGTAGGTGTATATTTTAATTTCAGTAGGCACTTGTAAATGTTTTATTTTATCTCTACAAACATTTTGTTTTTTTAGGACGAGATGATATTTATATTAGTACTTGGTTTGCTTATAAGCATTTTAAATTTTTGGCAGAAAAGGATGAACCCGTCAATAGAATCGACACAGAAGCACCTGACAACGAAAATGATATCGAAAATGTAAGTATAGCAACATTAATCACTGTATATTAAAAATACATTAAACTGTTTTTAACATACTATGCTTGCTCGTCTTGCCAAGGTATACGTCTATCTGTAACAAAATAGTTAGCAAATTCATTGCGAATTGCCTGTGCATTCGAAGAACTTTTTCTTGGTATTTTTTTCAAACTCAACAAAGAAGATTTTTCTCCTTCATGTCTCCAGGAGCCGTGTACCAAGTCACCGTTAGATTGCTCACTATCAAAAGTCCCTTCTGGCGTATATATATTGTTTGATTGTACACTCTGTCTTAAAAAGTTATGTAAGCAAACAGTTGTTAAAACTACGTCTCTGGCTTTCTGCGGCTCCAAAAGCATAGGTTTTCTTAGGACTCTGAAAACTGAGCTGAGGATTCCAAAAGCATTTTCAACGACTCGTCCTGCTCTAGAGAGGCGGTAATTAAATACCCTTTCTTTAGAAGTTCATGTAGTGCGAATGCCTCATCTGCCAAAATAACATATGGTATAATCTGTTCACGTTGAGGAAGTGGTTTATCCTCAGGTATATTCAGGGCGTTTTTCTCTATTTTCTTCCATAATACGGTATTTTTAAATAAGCCGCCATCCGATATACGACCCTGTGAACCTACGTCAACAAATAAAAAGTTATAGTTTGCATCCACAACTGCAAATAAGACAATGCTGAAGAATGATTTATAGTTGAAGTATTCACTGCTACTGTTTATTGGTGCTTGCAGTGCCACATGTTTACCGTCCATAGCCGCTAAACAGTGCGGATAGTTCCATTGTTCCTCGAATTCATTTGCACATTTTAACCATTCTTCTGAATTTGCCGGCAACTGTAAATAAAAGGAATATTAATTTGGATCTGTATTACTTACAGGTTTACGATAATGTAGACATCCAGAATAGCATGCCAGATGTATTAGAGGAAATGAATGAATCCCAGGAAAATCCATACCATTTACCTGCCGAAGAAACAGCTGAAATTGCTGTTCAGCAGCCTAGGCCCTCAAACAGAGTTGGAAAACGGAAAATTCTTGCCTCTCCAAACAGGCCAACAAAACACAAGAATTCTGAAGATCCCAGGCTAACTACAGCTTTTAACATCTTGGACAGTGTTGCCGATGTAAACCGGGATGAATGTTCAACTTTTGGGGAACATATAACTCAGAAACTTCGAAAATTTACAGAGCACAAAAGAAGTGTACTAATGCATAAAATAAACGATATTATTTTTAACGCAGAAATGGAACTGTATTCCCAGAATCAGTATGTGTCAACTAGTACACCATCTTCTTCTGCCTATACTCCTCTCCTTAGTGCTACTCCATACATTACCTCTACTTATGTTCCCCAACATAAGACTGAATAGTATATCACAGTATATCAGCGCCTCTTGCCCAAAATCATCATGCTACATACCACTCACTCTCGGCACCTCCTTCGTCTGGACCTACCTCTGTTCCACAAAAACTTGATATAGTAGTAAATTCACCTTCTTCACAAGTGTCTCCTTTACAGGAATTTGTCAAGCATTTTAAGAAACAATCATAAAAACAGCCTTCAAAAATCCTATATCATTACTTTTATTATGAGTTTACAAAAATACCCCTCTTATTTTTATTAGTTGAATGTTAAGTTACTTTTATTATGAGTTTACAAGAATACCACTGTTATTTTTATTAGTTGAATGTTAAGTTACCTACTTATTATGTAAGTTGAATAAAAATTAGTTTAACGTACGCGTATATATTGTTTGAGTGCTTCATTGAGAGCACTACAAACTTCCATAACACTCCTTGATACAGTTTGCTGGGACACTTTGAATGTATACATGAGGCTGCTAAATGAATCTCCTGTTGCTAGGAACCGTAAAGTGATTGCCAGTCTTTCTCTAGCAGATACAGCAACTCTGTAATTAGTATCCTTTTTTCTTATGACTGGTTCAATCATTGTTAACAGGTGCTCGAAATCTTGCAACGACATACGCCAAAAATTTTGAAACTGTCCAGCAACTAAATCACTTAAAAGATTATTTCCTCCATAAATGTCTCTACTTTTAAATACTGGTGTAACCCAATAACGACGTTTCCTCCGGGTCTTTCGTTTTTCTTGTAAAAAATGGTTAATCACTATAACAGCAGCACTAGCTACTTTCGTTTCCATCGTGCGCGTGTCAATATATACTGGAACTTTTTGCTCCTCGACGAACATAGCGCGCAAACGTGCGCCGCTCTGTGTCGTTCTGCGCCGCGCTGCTCGGCACAGAGCAGAGCGGAGCAGAACAGAGCGTCCGGTGGGATGCCGCCTTAAGGACGACCTATGCTCAAGAGCAAAGGAAAGTTTTAGATTTCCTTCACTCTGGAATGGGAGAAGATGAGGTAAGATTCTTTATTAGAATGATTTGAATATGGTGTACACACTCTGGTTATTAACTGATTAAAACGACGAATACTGAGAGTGTAATTTAATTTAAAAATTCCGCTAAGCGCTGTTGGTTACAAAGCCTTTTTCGGAGTTGTCGTCAAAAAAAACCTACTAAAGATGCCCAAACGACATTACCTATCAAAGTAGGCATGTGTTAAAAATTCAATCGAAATACATTACATTGATGAAACTTCTAATTAAAAAGATACTTTTTATTATTAAAAATTGTATTGTTGTACAAATTACAGTTTAAAACTGTAATTTTAGCTCCAAACTTGTGATGCTACAATTTGTACACCCTTGCTACAGGGTATAGTTTCTAATAACTAAATAAATATTTTTAATTAAAAGTTTTCTCAATGTATATTAAGGTCCCTACGATTTTTTGAAGGTCATCGTGTCATATTTCGGACTCAAAATTTACAAAATCCATTGTGCCATACTTGGGACTTTGTCATAACTTGGGACGAAAATATACCTAAAATGGAAATTTGCAAAAAACGCAACATCGCACCTAAACCATACCCGACCGCGTTCCCGCCAACTTAGTAGTGTGCTCTGTATTGTGAACAGGTGTGGACGCACGGCAGGTCGCTGATCGGCTTGTTTCACTACGGTAAGTGAGAGCATATTTATTTACCTTATTTTGCTTGAAAAGAGTTGTCTGTATGTTTCACGTCAAGTTATGTAGAAGCTCCTAATCATGATAAAGTGTTAGGTTATCAATTGCTTTAACCGACAAAGCACTTTTTTCCCTCGTTAGTGTTGCCGTTTTCGGTATTTGATTTTTTTAATCAAAACAGTACAAATCGTCCAAACTTGGGACACCTGACACAATTTAATTACGAGAATAACATATAAAAAGTGTTTTCATTTTTTATTTCAGACTGATGGAGACTTCCATCATGAGTAATGCGGCAAAGAGAAAATTGTACCACGCATTCTCCGAAGACCTCCTTGATAAAGCTGTCAAAGATATCAAAGAAAATAATTTAACATATAGACAAGGAGAAGACAAGTATGGCATACCAAAAAGCACGTTAGCCCGATGGTGCACCAACAAACAAACTAAAAAATTTGGACGTCCACCTGTGCTATCGGAGGATGAAGAGAAAAAGATTGTTGACTGTTTGACACTGGCTGCCAAATGGGGATTTCCTCTGACCAAATCGGACTTGAAGATTATAATTAAAAGAGGCCTTGATTCGAAGGGGATAAAGGAGAAACGTTTTTTTCAGAACAAACCAGGAAATAAATGGGTTAGAAGCTTTTTGAAAAGGCAAAAAGATGATTTGAAAGTACGATTTTGTCACAACATAAAACGAACTCGGGCATCTCTAACTCCAGAATTACTAAACGAGTATTTTAGAGAACTTCAAGAATCGATTGCAGACGTTCTTCCACAGGCTCTCCTAAATTACGACGAGACGAGCATGCAAGACAATTGCGGAAAAAATAAGGTCATTGTTCGTAGAACCTGCAAGCGCCCGGAAAAAATTAGAGACACTTCAAAATCTTGTTACACCGTGATGTTTGCGGGCACTGCCAGTGGACATACCCTCCCTGTGTATATTGTGTACAAATCAACTTCAATTCTATATCATTCATGGACGGAAGGCGGACCGACAAACGCAAGATACAACAGGTCCAAATCTGGCTGGTTTGAGGGGCCGCTATTTGAGGACTGGTTTTTGAGTATTGCTCTTCCCTATTTCAAGAGATTAGGAGATGGTCCTAAAGCCATCATTGGAGATAATCTTGCAAGTCATATATCCATAAGAGTGCTAGAGGAGTGTATGAAAAATGATATTAGGTTTATCATACTGCCACCAAACAGCACTCATCTATGTCAACCTCTCGACTTGACATATTTCAGTCCTTTGAAAGCGGCATGGAGAAAAGTGCTCAACGACTACAAAGACAAATATCGTGGTCCTATTCCAAAAGACAAGTTTCCGCGCAAATTGAAACAGGCGTTGGATATATTAAGCCCCAATTCTGAAAAAAATTTGAAAGCTGGGTTTAAAGCAATTGGAATATTCCCCCTAAATCCCCAGGCGGTTCTCAAACATCTCCCTCAGGATTCTGACAATGAAACTGTTCCAGAATGGCAAACCTCTTTTGAAAGCTTCCTTCAAGAAACGCGTAAGTCCGAAACTCAAACTTCAAGAAAACGAAAAAAGGTGAACAATGTCATACCTGGAAAAAGTTTGTCTCACAGCGATGTTATCAACACTATCATAGAGAAAAAAGGCAAGAAATCAGAGGCAGCAAATCGGGGCAACAATTCTTCAAACATAGATCGGGAACAACCAAGTACATCGGGATTAGGAAAAGGATTAGCTAAGAAGAAAAAGAAGAACAGAACAATATATGACCTTTCTGAATCCAGCGAGGAAGATGATATCATGTCTTTCCACGATTCTAGTTCTGACGGCAGCGAAGACTTTTCGGATCTTATAGCAGAACGAAGAGCTTTGAACACCGAAACAGGGGAAGAATAATATGAAACTAATTCTGGTGAACAAGAAGATGACAATTTAAATGCCGAACTCTCGAGTAGTGATAGAAATTCCACTGAGTACGAAGATGTTGAGTTAGATTCCGAACAATCTAGTACTAATAAGACTGAAAACTGCTGTGAAAACTTAGAATTAGGAAACTTTGTATTTGTAACTTTGAAATATAATAAGGGAAGTAAGAAGGAATGCAACAAAAGTTTTATAGCTAAGGTAGAAAATCTACAAACTGATGACACTAAAGTGTTACTTAAGTTCATGAGATATTATAAGGGCTCCAAGAATTCTTTCATATTTCCTGTCATTGAAGATTTGCTGGCTGTTTCTATATCCGAAATTGTTAAAGTTATAAAGCCTGTATCTGTTGTAAGGAAGATTTCTACATTTAACCTTTAAAATGCCAAAGAAAAGATTTTTCAGGATTTTATTTATTCAAGTTTTTATGTTTGATATGTTTTGTGAGTTTTGGAGAATTGTATTTGAGTTTTTTTATGTTTGCTATGTTTTTTACAGAAGTTAATGTTTCGAGTTATTAAAAGACTTTTCATTTGTTCAGCAATATATGTATTTCATTAAAAAAATCGGATTTTTTTTAAAAGGAGGTACATGTCCCATGATAGACTATAGCGTTGTAAAATAGGACAAAATCATGAATACATTGATTTCTTAAACAAAATTTCAAGCAGTCCCATGTTAGGGCCACTATGCCTAACTTGGGACAAGGGCACCTTTATTTTTTTTTAAATATGTAAGCTATCTTTTTATCACCAAAACCGACATTTTCAATAATTCAGACTGCCACCCAAGTTTTAGGCCCAAATTTGTCTTGATTGTGTGCTTTTTCAGAAAGATACAAAGCTTTAAAGTCAAAAACCTTCCCAAGTATGGCACATAATTTGATAGGTAATGTCGTTTGGACAACTTAGTAGGTTTTTTTGAAGACAGCTTTCAAAATTGCTTTGTAACCAACAGTGCTTAGCTGAATTTTCAAATAGAAATACACATTCAGTACTCGTCGTTATTTTATTCAGTAGATCCTTTGGGTGTGTTCGGAGAGCACGCTATTTGCACCAATTGGCACCATCTAGTACTACTCTTCGTTCGCGGAACAATTCTATAGCACTATTAAGTGCTTGTGTGACGACATTGATTTCGCCGGGCTACGTCATCACTAGCGCAATGGAACGCAAACGAATGCAAATTACAACGAGGTACATCAGCCATAGCGTTAGCAGCATTTAGCTCCATTTTGCACGACAAAGCTCAGTGAACAGTTGAACCACGTGTTGTGAGTCGAACATTGTCAATATTATTAGTGGTTTTTGTCGCTCAATATATTTTTTTATCATCAAAATGCCTTTATTAAGGCTATACAATTCTGTGACACAGGAAACTACAGAAATTGTAGTTTCGGAAGCCGAGGTAGATCTGGTGAGTTGTTTTAGACCTTGAATTTGCAACGCAATTGTTGGAGCTATCCCAGTCACAAGCAAGTCCAGTTTCCTCAATAAATATGTATTGTGTAAGTAGCTTACTAAGTTATTTCATTTTGTGCATATGGTTGGTATAAATTTGATGAAATATAGCATTTGTATCATTTCAATTGCAGCTGCCCCCGGCTCTAATATTAGTGAAGTTTGTACTATTCCTAGCAACGTTGGCGAGGCAGTAAATGGTAAGGATTTATTGTGTTCTATGAGCTTCTTGATTTTGTCTGAGACATTAATAACTATTTTTTTAAATAGCTTACTTAATCCTTATTAATTTTCTGTTTGGTTATTAGTTGATTTACATTTTTTTTTCAGTTTCCAAGTGGTCGCATGAAGCAATTCTACTGCTAGTAGAAGAATTCCGAAAGGAGCAAAAAACTTACCATCGGGATGAGTAAGCCAGAAAAACGTGTGGGAGAACATTGGAACAGTTCTCCATGAAAATGGGCACATAGGCATCACTGGACCACAATGCCTTTCAAAATTCAATGACATGAAACGAGCATATAAATCCATCAAAGACCACAATTACAAATCAGGGAACAACCTTAAAACATGGCCGTACCTAGATGTGAGTTTTTATTTATTTATTCAAACCAAGTAATTATATAAATTTACATGTAATAACAATTGGTTGAATCTGCTGGGGGTAATAAAGGTTGTGTGTAGACAGATTCGGCCTGCTTAAACTGAGATTTGATGTATTTTCATGTTTCTATTATGTATTTATTTATTTTATAGCTCATGGAAAGTGTGTTGGGGGAAAAACCTTACATGCAGCCTGTGGCTACACTCTCCTCGACCAGAGCTGAAACAGGCAATGCTGGACCTTCAGCTATCTTGACTGCAGCTGAAGAAATAATCATCCCTAGGAGTCGACTGAGTGGTAAGTACAAATTAAACAATTTTGTAGAAATTCACTTTTTTTCACCAGTGCATAAAGTAAATAGAGCAAAATTTGTGTAGAATTGGGCAAAGCAACAAATTATCAAGTGAACATCAGTGGTTTAATTAAATCGCATGACATTTAGAGAAAATTATTATAATTCAAATAAAAAACTGTTGACAATATGTTGGACACTGAATATATGCACAATAATAATTCACCTGTCTTAGAAGAAAATGGCATAAAAGTGGCTATTTTTTTTTATTCAATACTACCTAGTCTAATATCCTCATCAATATTTCCATATTTATTTCAAAGGAAAAGGAAGGCAACATCCAATATAGCTGAAGCTATCATAGAGAGCAGAACAATAGCTGAACAACATAAGGAGAGAAGACACAAAGAAAAAAATTTACAAAAAAGAGAGATCCAGCAGAAAATGTTGGACATGATGGGGCAGTTAATAAACAAAATTTAACGAATTGTACTTTTTATTTATTATAAAGAGTTAGTTGATCCAAATTCACACATTCCTTATCAAAATTCTTTGACATATCAACTCCCTTTTGGCTACACCAGCCTGGGCTGTATTCTGCTGCACATTTGGATTCACATTATCTTCATCACCTTCATTTACTGCCATATGTAATTCATCAACCCTTAGTAGGCAAATATTGTGTAGAACGCAACAAGCAATAATGTGGGTAAGGATTTGTTCACCTTTCCGCATGGGTAGTACAGTCATGAGGCTACGGAATTTTAAAATACCAAATGCTATCCGCGCTGATGAATGGCAAAAATTAAAGTTTTTTTGCCGTTTTGTCAGATGACCATTATCTCGATAAGGTATCAGCAAATTGTCATGTAGCTTGTAAGCAGAGTCACCAAGTGTATGACAATCATCCTGAAACTTCTCTGGATCCCCTAAATATCCTTGCACTTCAGACAGACGAAGGACTCGTTGATCATGAACAGAGCCAACTTGGCCTGCATAACAATGGAGGAAGCGACCAGAATGGTCACAGACAGCCTAAAATGAAAACAATATGTTACAAGGATACAAGTGAATTATTAGGTACCTCATACCTGAAGAATTACTGAGTGACATCCTTTACGATTAACATATGACTGGATTTGCTGATGATGATTTTAGGAAAGGCACCTATTGCTTCAAATCCAGCCCATATTTGTTGTCTATGTGTCTATGACTATTTCCTGTTGGCCATCTGATGAACAATGGTGAAAGGTCATTTATTGCCAATGTAACACGCCTTATTATGTACATAGCAGTACTTCTTATATAGAACCTCTCACCTGTAACAATAAAACATAAATTCTCTTTATTCATTATAAAAGTACTTGCAGTCATCAAAACGTCGAAATCACGCTGTTTGTTTGACTTAGTTCATTCATTTGAACTTTCACATTAAATTTGTTAATATCGAAGTATTATTGGAATGGATGAGAGAAAAATAAGCTCACCTTAATGAATCGGGCGGCCAGTCTCCAGATGGCAACTAGAAACTGCTTCTCAGGTTAAATCATACCAGTTCCTGGAATCTGTCTTCTAAGCCGCGGTGTTATTATATTAAGCACATAGTTAGACGTTTCTTGACACATTCTAAAATGTTTGAAGGTATCAAGAATTATAATAAGGAAATAATCAACAAATAGCAGTAGGTATTACTATGGAATAAATAAAATACCTGAAATGTGACTTAAATTCCTGGTCACTTAGTGCAGGTAACATTTGCTCCACATAGTTTTCCAATCTTGGGATCACATTTCTCCTATTAAGCCAATCAAGGCGTTCTAAAACTTGTAATTCGTCTTCACTACTTTCTGATGATGACGACGAATCAAGTATCTCATTCATTATGCTACAAACGCTACAAACCCACTGCAACCACATTCAAAACATTGCGTCTATCGTCGGCCATATTTTATTTAAAAACAATTATTGCTGTCAGCTGATGCATCAACAAACACAAGATACTGTTCTGTTCACGGAGCTCGATAGCGCCAATGCTCTGAATTGGTACTAAAACCTCCCCGAACAGCTCGGATGGCGCATGAATAGCGTTTGCCTTATAAGCACGATAGCGTGCTCCCCGAACACACCCTTTATTGACTACATCAAACTGAAGTGGGATAACAATTCTTTATTATTTCTATTAATCATGAAGTATGCATAAATAATAATAAAATAATTCAGTAGTTATTTGTAATGTGCCTTAATACAATGTTTATAGGTGTACCATCCTACTTTGTGGCACTACGAAAAAATAAGTTACCTCCAGTACCACATCTAGAGTCGACATTCAAGGAGTAGCTTCCATAAATATATAAACAATGACAGATACGATTGTTCACGAAATTTGTAACGCCAACATATAGTCACATTTTAACCGCTGGGCCCGTATTCTTGAGGGACTAGTGAGAATCTCACCAATGAGATTGATGCATTACGGGTTGCGGTGAGAAGCTTAGAAACATGCGTATTGGATTTCGTCCGGTGAGATTGAAATTTTTCAAATTTTTATCACTTCGTTCAGAGATAAGGAAGGTTGGGTCTACGTTCAATAATCTATGCACTTCTTATCATTTTGCATCCAAAGTATTATTTTATGTTTGCATCTCGCTATTATTTTTCGTATGATTTTCCAATTTTTTTCATCTAGTATAAAGTTTGTGTTGCTACCTTTTTTCGTTTTGAGTTAAATTTTTTGGAACCTTTTTTATATTAATTGGGAGATAAAAAATATCCAACGGATGAGCAAAAGCTCATTCTGGTTGAGTTTTTATCAGAACATCCTGAATTGATTAGCGGGGTATTAACAGGGGAATTTACCAGGCAGGTTAGCAAAAATTTGTGGGAACAAGTTGCTGATCTATTAAACTCAGTGATTCGAGGGGCCAATAAAGACTGGTTGAAGTGGCGAAAGGTACAAACCGATAAATCAATGTATTGTGCAATTTTGTAACATTTCAATATATTCTAGACCTGGCAAGATTAAACAAAAAATGCGGTAGCCAAGGCTGGGAAAAACAAAAAAATAATGACAGGTACTGGTGGTGGGCCAGCAAAAGTGGAGCTTCTCACTCTGTGGGAACAGCGAATTTTAGATTTGATCCCAAATGCATAATCCAAGATCAGAGCGGTGTTCGAGAGTCAGGATCAAACCTAACTTTTCATTTTGAAGCAGATCCATTAGATTAGATTGCAATCAATAACGTAGCAGGATTTGATGAAACGTCTGGGATGTACAGAGTTCCTTCCACAGCGTACAATTTTAGGATTACATATAAAAACTGCAACCACATTGCTTCGTTCAGAATATATCAAAGAAGGGAATAGTGAAATGCACACAAAAGCAAATTATTTTCTTTGTTTAATGAATGAAGGTTTTCAAACAGACATCAACAAAATTATTAATGAAAATCAGTGGAAGATTATTTATTTATTGCCAACCGCAGCAGATATAAATGCTCTCAACTGTTTTTTAAAAAAAGGTATGGAGAAAGAATATGGCTTCTTAAAGACAAATTTCACACGTGAAGCTTGGAAGAGCCTCGCAGGTTACACTTTGATATGTCTGCTATTATTTAATCGAAAGAGAGCAGGGGAGCTGAAAAGAATTTTAATAGGAGACTACAAAAACTATCAATTTCTTGAAGTCAATGATGCACTATTCAAAAACTTGGAAGAAAAAATGAGAAACTTAGGACAGAAATAATATGCAAGATTTTTCATGAACAGAAAAGTTTCTGTATTGATTAGTCGGGAGCATATTGATTTTATCGAACTTATTTAAAAATATAGTGAACAATATGGGGTGTCTCCAGATAATCCTTATGTTTTTGGAACAGTAGGAAAACAGTGTTTTTTGCGAGCTTGTCAACTTATGAGGTACTATTCCATGCGATGTGGAGCCCCAAACCCAAACAGATTACGGGGAACTGAACTGAGGAAACAAATAGCAACTGCCTGCAAAATGGATAATTTGCCAGATCTTCTTGTTGAAAATGTAGCAAATCATCTGGGACATGACATAAATATTCACAAATCAATTTATAGACAGTCACTTGGAACAGAAGTACCAGCTATAGCCGACATATTACTCAAAGCTATGGGGGTAATATTGATGAATCTGATGATGAAGAATGCACTATTGCCTGTAGTGATACCAGTAAACGAGAAGAGCCATTAATTACTCCCGATTGTTCCTTAGCAGCACAAAAAATGCAAGAAGTATCGCCTTTACCTTCTTCAGGTTCCTACGCAACAATAAGTATATTGCAAGCAGAAACATCTTCATCCTCTCCAAGCTGTTAGGATTATCTTTATTGGGTATCGATTATTACACAATTCTGTGAAGCTACCAATAAACTTATGGCACAGCAAAGTCAGATGTTGACTGGTGTAGTAAATACTGTTAAAAGCCTTGAAACTTTGCAGCAAGAAATGTTAAACGACTTGAAAAGACAGCAGGAAAATCTAGACACTCAAGCAAAAATACTTGACGAGTTTGTGCTGAAACACGCGACAAATGGTAGCAGTAACAACGATCGGTTGGGCGATAAATGGGAAAATAAAATTTCCGAGCTGATTCGAAGGAAGTTAAACTGCCCTGTAGCAGACAAACAAACTAGGAAACATGCCGAAACTAACTCGGTCTTTAACGAAGTGAGGGAGGCTATTAAACTAGAAATAATAAGTAAATACTCTGGCACACGACGGGATTATAAGCTGACGGCTCAAATAAAATTAGAGCATTTCTATGACTATTTCTCATCAGAGCTGAGATCAAAGGAATTATTATATATAATCGACTCGAACGTTATTCCCAGTCAAACCATTGACGAAGCAACTACTGAAAAACATAGATTTAAAGTCAGAGACATTCTTATCAATCGACTTGACCACAATTATCATTTTAAGGTGATTCACTTGAAAAATCCAGTTGAAATACTGGCTAAAATAAAAAAACTTAAACGATGCGAAACAAATATTACGACGGTTTTGATTAGAAAACAGTTATATAGCCTACAATACATACCGGGCCAGGAAACCTCTTCAGATTTCTGTGAGAAATTTGAGGAAGTTTTTCGAAGCTATGAAAACGTTTCTGGTACGAACCCTTTGTCAGAATAAGAGAAACGAGACGCCTTTTATAATGCTATCATGGCTACAGCTCCCGATGTGCAATCAATTGAGTTTGTAACGAAAAAGACAACGGGTAAAGGTTTAAGTTACGAAGGACTCAAAATGTTTTTAATACAAGCGGAAGCCAATAAAAACCAAACGGATACAGAAACAAGAGCAATCAAGCGGGATCCGAAAGATCGATGCTTTGAGTGTGATGACTATGGACATCACAGTCGTGATTGTCGTTATAAAGGAACCGGTTTGCGAAAATGCTACCAGTGTAACCAATTTACGACTCACATAGCTAACGACTGTCCGGAACGAAGTGTACGAGTACGACCGAATAAAGAGCGTAGTTCATCGCTCGGACGAAACCTAGGTTTCACGAGAGGTAACGACAGATATAGAAATTACCAAGATTTCCGTAGAGACAAACGACAATTTCTAAAGCACAGAGTGACAATTCAAGAGATTATGATTCAAAAAAACCGAGATTCAACAACCAACGAGGTCGAGGTAACTACAAAAGCTTCAATAGAAAGCCAAACCAGCCTAAGAAACATGAAAACGCAAACTCGAAGCCAGGTGACACCAAGACAAACAAAGGTAAGGTACTTCTAACTAATAAAAACTCATTATCAAACGACTGGTATACAAACAACCTAAATAGTATTACTATGAATAAAACGATTGATGAATATGAAAGTAAACTAGTTGCAAGATTTCTTGCAGATTCAGGTGCTACAGAACACATTTCAAACTCAAAAGAAATTTTTAGAACATTTAACGAGGGAAATTGTGGAGTCATCAAGTGCGCTAATGAAAACTCCTCGGCGGATCTGAAAACGGAGGGAGGGGGTCAAATTGAAATGATTTTAGATAACGGTCAAATTTTTAAGTAGATGACATAATTTGTGCTAAGGCTCTTACCGATAACTTACTGTCATTAAGGAAATTTGCTGAAATGGGACTGAGCATTTTTTTAGAAAACAAAAGAATAGACATTTTTGATCCAGATTCCAATTAATCGTTTATAACGGGTGTATACAATAGACCTTACTGGATAATTGAGCTAGAAAAACAGACTTAACGAAACAAGTGATGATGAGGAAATATTCAATAAACGAATTGTAGCATGTTTAACAAAAAACACTGGTACAACTGTAAACGAGAAGAGACATAAAACAAGAAGTGTAACGATGCGTGAAAATTGAATATCAAATTCAAATTCAAACAATGATGATGTAGAAAACAAAGAGATAGTAAAGGGTAGTGGAATATCTGAATGTCCAATCAATCTGAAGAAATTAGATAACGATGCGTTGAACGAAGGTAATGGAAAGATTAACGAGGACATTCAAAATCCTTAAATAGAAAAAGAAAAAAATTATGAACATTCAAATTTTCATACTACTATTTGGGACGATATTGACGAATTGCCAATCATTGAAATGCCAGAAAATGAATCGTCATTTAATGAAAAATATATTAAATTCAAAAGAAACAACAAAGCAATGCTCTGGCATGTCAGACTAGGTCTTTAGGCTATCTCAAATGTCTACGAAAGAAATTTCCTGAAAATAAATAATTACAAGAGGCAATAGGCGACTGAATTTAAGATCGCAGCGCCAAAACGGTCGAGAACGGAACTAAATGAAAGTACCTTGTCTTGTTATTGTTCTATTGTTTATGTGTAAATTATCCATTCTTTGGTGGTGATTCAAGCAAAGCAGACTGCAATTTTGGCTCTATTTTTGTATTCCAGTGAATTACAAGTGCCTTTTCAGCCGATATTCGTTCGATAAGGTATGTTTCATTGCTTGTAATAGGTATAATTTAGTAATTTTAGTAACCATATTTTGAGGTTATTTTTTTCACAAATTAAGTAGTCAATGAATATTTGTTGGAAAACTGTTTTTTCTTTCAGTGTTATCAATATGGGATTGAGTCTCTTAGAATATATGAGATATATTGGGGGCACTCATTCATCCAGGTGTGTATATGAAGGAGAAGAAGTCCTCAATGCTGCGCATGTAATCCTGTGTGGGAAACTCAACTCTTCCACATCGGAGAAATTAAATTTGTGTGCCCTATGTCTCCAAACTAGTGCACTAACTTCTGATCCTCATCAAATAAAAGGAATACTAGCTTTGGATGGAAATGGGCACGTTCAAATTAAAGAAATGTCCTGCTCCTGTAAGGCTGGTAACAGTGGCAGATGTAAACATATTTCAGCTGTTCTGATCAAGTGTTCAAGGTGTGTGATGTTATTGTGTACCAAAGTATGGTGATACTAGGCTAATACTGACTCATATTTTTAATATAACTCACTGATTTTGTTTTTATGAATGTTTATTTTGTTTCAGGAGCGATCTCCAAGAATTGGAGTTGATTTGGCAGACAAACCTCAAATGTGTTTGGAATAGGCAAAAACATAGCACAAGGGAAAAATATTGAGTTGTTCCTATAAAAAATATGCCATGTTTTACAAAGAAAGTTGAGGAACATGTGAACATATCATTTAATGAAAAAGAAATGTTGAATTTTTTTATTGCTAACCTGCCAAATTCAGCAATATCGGAACATAGGTATATTGAAACCTTACAATTTTAGTCATACAGCAAAATAATTGATATACCACAAATTCATTCATTGAAATATTTTTTGTTCATCAGTGTAGGAAGAAGAAGTGTTAACGAACAGATTGAGATGAACCTCAGTGTAGTAGAACAGTCTGCACTTCACTTCACTGCAACTCTTGACCATTCATGCCAGTCAGTTTTGATGATGGAATTACATTCCATCGAAGTCGAGAATGATAAAGATTGTTGCAAAGAATACTGTACTGAGACTTATGGTCTTACATCAGGCAATGTAGTGATTGCAATAATTCAGCAATCAAAAGAATCGCGTCAACAAAGGCAGTTTTGGGTGACAGGTTCTCGAATCTATGAAATATTCACCTATTCCGGAGGAGACTGGGAAACAAAGTCACTCAAATATTTCTTTCCGAAATCATTTACGAATAAATTTGTGAAGCATGGAATTAAATATGAAAGTGAGGCAAAGGACACATTCATTGCTACATCTGGTCTGGAGGTGATAGAATGTGGCATGGTTTTATCACATTCAAATCCATGGCTTGGTTATTCCCCAGATGGTGTAATGGAGAAAGGAAAACCAGTGGCTTTATTGGAAATTAAATGCTTGTATGAAGGTATGTTTTCCTACGTATTATATGACCATAACAATAATTAGTATCTTTTATAGGTGCATCAAAAACAGTCATAGAGGCGATGGAAAATGCCAAATTTCTGAAAAAAATTAATGGTGAATATTTTCTGGAGGAAAATCACAAATATAATGGGCAAAACCAACTAGGAATGGGTTTACTTAATGTGGATACATGTTATCTAGTGATATATGCATCATTCGATAAATCTTCGACAATAATTGAAGTTCCTTTCGATTATGACTTTGCATCGAAACTTCTGTCAGTTACAAAAAAAAAGTTTTTTGATAAAATGATCCATTTTTTATGTGAAAATAAAAAATAAAATTATAATATTGAATATTGGACATTGTAGTGTTTTATTTATACCTTTTATACAAAATTACATAAACAATAGTAAAGTGAAAAGTATCACAATAGGGAACTTGCCAAAAAAATAAAATCATTTAAAAACAATTAAAATCGTAAGATATTATCATAAGGAACTTCGTAGGGAAAGAAAAATTCCAATAACGATTAAATTACCTGAGAAATAAAGGGTTAAAATTTGAATAATTTGAACTGCTCTTAAAACGCGCTGCCATTGGTTGTGACGTCAGACCGCACTTTTCGAGTCAGGCGATCGTGAACCGACAATTCAAACAACACGTAAAGAGCGTTGAACGTGGTGTTTAGTTGTTTTCGGAGAAA
The DNA here is from genome assembly GCA_910591675.1 of Galerucella calmariensis. Lineage (NCBI taxonomy): Eukaryota > Metazoa > Arthropoda > Insecta > Coleoptera > Chrysomelidae > Galerucella > Galerucella calmariensis. Next base: position 12,443 of record CAJUYG010002279.1, on the reverse strand, counting down.
GTTTTGTTTAATTTTGCTTGATTTGGTGTTTGTGATTTTGTTTGAAGACTGAAAATGGTTGATGCGGGTTTTATAAAAGGACAGTCAGACAATTTACCCGGAGTTGATATGTTTATGACTGCATCATACATTAAAAATTCGGAGGATTTTTTTCAAGTTGAGGTTCGTGGTGTAAAAGCTCGCAAGTAAGTATTAATAGCTAAAGTAATGTATCGCTATTATTTATTATTTTTATAAAGCCTAATAAATTTCACAACTTGGCCTAACCTCACTGATAAGCTTCATTAAAAATAAGGGTATTGGTAGATTTATATCTAGTATATTGCATTCGTTAACGAAGTAGAAAAAAAAGGAATTAAAAGTCGGTTTTCGTTTTCCTAGAGGTCATATCTAATTATTTCACAAAAATGTATATAATGTATATATCCGATATAACGAAATTTGTCCGCAGGCTACAGGTGTATTTTTTGACGAATCGAAACGAAAATTTGAACAAAAATAGTTTTAGTGAATATCTCGGTCGAGTTTGTTAATGGGCCAAATCGGTCGAGCGGTTTCAAAATGGCGGCCAGTTATTTTCAAAAAAAAATCCAAAAAAGTTTATTTCGCGCCTGAGGGAAAAATGTTACTTAGGTTTTTTGTTCCCCTTATAAGGACGAACAACTTTTGTATAAAACATATTTTTCAGAAATGTACAGAAAAACGGGTATTTGCAAATATTTGGAAAATTTGACATTTTATTTTTTTGTCACCTCGTATGCATTTTTTGACACATTGTGTCTGTTATAAATATTACTATATATTATATCATGCAAGTCTCGAAGAATTGTGGTCGATCAAATATGGAACATCATTATACAGAGCAGCAATGTCTGTCAAGCGTTGTAAATTTTTAAGTTCGTCATTACGTTTTGATGACCAGGGTACTCGAATAGAAAGGCGCACAAATGATAAATTGGCACCAATCAGAGAATATGGGACAAATTTATACGAAACTGTCAAAAGTACTATACGCCCCATGCATATTGCACCATTGATGAGCAATTGATGGGCTTTAGAGGTAAATGCCCGTTTCGTATCTATTTAGCCTCAAAACCAGATAAGTACGGAATAAAAATTGTAATGATGAATGATGCTGAAACGTGGTATATGATAAACGCCATTTCATATATAGGAAAGGTACAGACGGAAAATGGTGAACTAGTTTCTTCATACTATGTCAGGAAGCTCTCAGAACCTATATATGGAACCAATCGCAATATCACTGTAGATGATTGGTTTTCTACAGTCGATATTTACACCAAATTACAATGATTGGAACACTAAAAAAAATAAGCCTGAAGTGCCTCTCAGCTTTCTAAATGGTAGTGTAGAAGGATCATCAAAATTCGCCTTTGACCATAATAAAACATTAGTTTCTTTCGTTCCAAAAAAGAAAAAAGTGGCTTTGTTGCTATCGACCATGCATTATTCCGATGATATAGACATAGAAACTGCAATACCACAAATTATTATCGACTATAATCAAACTAAAGGAGGAACAGATACTTTTGACAAACTCTGTCACAGTTGGATGATGATAATTGAAAAAGAACCAAGCGCCAAATTGCATAAATTGAGTTAGAGGTTCCAAACGACAGCTAGATATCCATTTATTATGTGTAAAAAGTATCAAGCGCCTACTGGAATTTTGGCGACATCTATTGAGTAATGACCCAAGCGACTTTGATCAAAAAAGCAGTTTTCTAATATATAAAAAGATCCAACCACGGTACCGTTTATAGAAAATGATCAGAGTCACTTGGTTCCTTTTAAATTTTAGACATTCATGTTTGCGATAGTAGTGAGTGGTGATTTTTGTGTTTCCTTGGTTTCGAGTCGAATTAAAAATGAGTAAAAGAGCTAAACTAATTCTTGATAATGCTTTACGACTTATGGGGGACGACCAGTCTCACAATATAGAGCCGAAAAGACTGAAATTCAACGATTCCAATGCGGTAAGTGAATTTGTGAGGTTATATTCTCCAGAAATTAAATTTTTCACATTATTTCCGAAACTAATTTTATATCTTTGATGTTAAAATTTCTTCTCTGACAGCCAGCAATTTTGTGATTCTTTTTGAATAATAATGTGTCCTAGATATCTAATTATTATTATCGAAATGATATAATTGATATCTAAAAGGAACCATCCACTGTTATATTATAAAGCGAATTAGGAATCAATGGGTGTATATGGTGGTTGATTCCTTCTAGATATTATTAAGTAAGATTTAAGTAAGTAAAAAAAATACTCATTCCATGTTTATTTTACGTTTTTAAGGTAACATGTGGACCTGAACAACAACCACAGATTTGCAAAGACACCTTTACAGGCGCAGATGCACTAGGTAAGGGTATACCTATAAAAAATATTTTGCATATACTTCAATATAATTTAAATACTTACCTTTTATATTTTTCAAGGGGTAAACATTTCGGACATTGAGATTAGAAAAACAAATGACCTGAAGACACAAGTTCAAAATCATGAAAACTCAAGTGTCACCAAATCAAGATCAAATATAATAATTAAGGAAATTCTGGTGTTTAAAAGCCCACTCAAAGAAATTCAGGTTCCTATGCCATGCTCACCAGGTAAAAATAAATAATTATATTACCTGAATATTTATTGTTATTACTTCAGGAGTACACACTGAAAACATGCAGAATGAAAGAAAAAGTGAAATGGGGGAAATGCAAGATCATAACGTTATTGATGAAAATTTAATTCTGGTCAAAACAAATGATTTGGAAGTAATTGTTGAAGAAGTTCCGATCTCTAAGGAATTAAATGAAAGAATTATTATTGATAATTCAAGTTTAACAGGTAATGATGAATAATAATTGTAAAAATTACTTTTAATGGAAATATTCAATCAATTTATTGTAACAAAATTTACAGAATGCCCATATTATTGTTTCAGAGAGAATAACAGATAACTTGGAGATTCCATACCAAAACAATGAAGACTTACTTGAAGAAATTGGGCTTCCTGAGGACACAAAAATGACAAATGATGTCAATATAAATAATAACTACAAAAAATATGATATCATTGAACAGGAAGATTCAGATGACAGTATCAAAGATCGCGACTTTATTCCTGAAGCGGAAAGCGGTAGTAGTTCGGAGGAAGGTGAGGATAACTTGCTATTTGATGAAGAAGAAATTGAGAAAAAGCAGAAATTAAAGCAAGAAAAAGAAGCTTGGAAAGGACGTTCTAAGAAAGGACGACATAACAAATATCCTGGACAGACTTTCGCCACGAGAAAGAAATTAAAAGATTCCAACAAGACTCACTACACCGTCAAAGGAAAATTGAAAGAAGCCAAACAATGTTCTGATTATAAATGTAGCTGCCTGAAAAACTGTAGTGAAAAATTATCAGCAGATGAAAGAGAAATGTATTTTCATAAATTTTATGATTTAGCATCATACGATTTGCAAACGAGTTACATTGGAGCAACAGTTGAGGAAATGCCTATCAAAAGGAAACGAGCTAAAAATGGACCAGGTAAATCATATACCAGAGTTTATACGCTTGGAGAAGTTGAAGTTTGCCGTGATACTTATATAAACACTTATCAAATATCCACTAAGAGAGTTAACACTGCGTTAGTAAAAAAACGCAGCTCCCAAATAAAAGATGAGCGAGGAAAATCTGGAGGGAAGAAAAAAGTTGATGAAGGATCAACAAACGAAATTATTAATCATATAAAGAAATTTCCTACCTATATTTCTCATTACTCTCGTTCAGAAACCGAAGCGAAGTTTCTACCTTACGACCTTACAGAAAGTAAAATGTACGAATTATACATAGCAGATAAACATCCAAAAGTTAGTTTTCAGTTCTATAAAAATATATTTTATAAACATTTTAATTTGAAGCGAAAACCTCCAGTGAAAGATACCTGTAATAAGTGTGACATGTGTGACAAGTGAAAAATGCGCAAGATGAGGAACAACGGCTAGTTTTGAAAAAACAACATGATCAGCATCTTGAAAATGCGCAACTTGCTCGAGATCAACTAAAAAAAGATTTGAAAGAAGCAATTACAAACCCACTTATCGAAACCATTTGCTACGATATGGAAAAGGTTCTAGGATTGCCTAAACTACCAACAAATATTGTCTATTATAAAAGACAACTAAGTATATTCAACGAGGGTATTCATTCAGGGTCAACAAATACCCCATATTGTTTTTTGTGGAAAGAGGGGATAGCAGGGCGAGGAGCTCAAGAAGTGGGCTCATGTATAAAAAAATTTATTGAGGTGCATCTTAAAAAAGGAGTGGAAGAGTTGATATTATGGTCGGACAGCTGTGGGGGACAAAACCGAAACATAAAAATTGTGATAATGTTAAAAACAGTTTTGATGCAGCACCCTACATTAAATAAAGTGAGTTTCAAATATCTTGAGTCGGGGCACAGCTTTTTGCCTAACGACACAGATTTTGGGCAAATAGAAAGGGCCCTTAAAAATCAGGTTCGAATTTACACCTTAAAAGACTTTATGTCTGTTATTGGAAGTTGCAAGAAACATAATAAATTTGTGATAAATCTAATGGAGTCCGATGATTTCTACTCTACTGAAGATATTGAAAAGCAAATTTCAAACAGAAAAGTAACTATCAATAAAGAGGAAGTTAGTTGGTTGAAAACAAAAATAATAAAAATTGAGAAGTCGAAACCAAATTCAATATTTTTATGTGAGTCACACTTACCAGACGAAAATAATTTTAAAGAAATAGACATCTCGAAATTAACCCGAGGCAAAAAAAACCTTATTGATTTCCAAAAATTAAAAGTGCTTTACCCTGAAGGAAAAGCCATCTCAAAGAAAAAATGGGATGACATCAAGACTTTACTGAAGTTTCTCCCGAAAGATGCAACTGATTTTTACAGAATAAGAAATATCGAGAACTTCGAAGATGATATTGAAGGTTTTGGCTCCAAAACAGATTTCGATTTTGAAGATGCGTTTTAGGGTTTATGATAATGTTTTTATAGAATGAGTTCCTTTTTCTATTATTTTTTAAAAATAAAGTTCCTTCTTTGAAAAGACCCATTTACTTATTTCCCTTTTCTTTAAACAGAACCATGCAATTTGGATCTTTTTCAAGCAATAAAACGCCATTCTTTGATTATTGAAAAGGAACCATCAGCCAAAAAAGTGATAAAAAATTTTTTTTGAAACTTGGAAAAAAGATTAAACACTATTTACTATTATTTTATTTCAAACTGGCAATCATTTCTGAAAAAAAAACTAACGAGAATATAATAATTTCAAGAAAACGTGATATTTTATATGATCGCTGATTACGCAAATTGCCTGTGTGGCACTTGGTTCCTTTTCAATTAGCATCATCCAGTTATACTACTGCAAGGGCAACTCGAAGATGGCCAATGAGATTTTTTTACGGTATGTTGGATGGCTGATATAAATTCATCTGTGTTACTTTATATAGCTAAAGGTTATGTTAAATCCAACAGAAGAATGTTTCTAAAAGACCTTGCCTTTCAGCTAATTGAACCATCACTAAGGTACCGCTTAGAAGTTCCGGCTGTGAGCAGAATAGTAGAAAGCCATATTCGAGATATTTTAGAAATTCCAAACATTCCTAAACAAAACAGAATATTGCAAAAACGTGTGAGATGTGCTTTTTGTCCTAGAAAAATGGATAAAAAAACAAAAATTCTATGTAATAAGTGCAATCGTGCTATATGCGATGACCACCGTGCCCAAGTGTGTTCTGGCTGTTTGGACTAAAACAGTATTTTTTTCAGCGTAGCTTCAACTTATGTTTTAAATTTCTAAAATTATTTTTGGTTTTTCTTATAATAGGGGTATTTAGTTTTATAAGTAAATAGAAAAAAAAATTTCTCCTTTTTTTCTATCACTGGGGCATAATAAAAAGACTTGCATTTATTTTATTGGTAAAATTATACCTTAACCCTACAATGCGCAATGTGTTAAATTTGAGACAACCCATTATTTTCTTTATTTAATCACTAAAATGTGATTATCAACAGTAATTACACAAGTGGTGGTAATTTTTTGATAATTTTAACTAGATGCACAAATCTTTGTTGCTATGGAAATCTCGCGAGTGGACCGAGTCCACGAGTGGAATTTCCTAATAGCAATAAAGATGAGTGCTAATCTAGTTAGAATTATTAAAAAAATATATTACCACGAATGTAATTCGGCGTGATTATTTTTTGAACTATTAAGCAAATAAGGTATCTTTATTAAACAGGTTAACTGACAGCAAATTTTGAAATGCGTGAATATGTCTATCGCGCACTTTTGTCTCACTCATCTTACTTCTCGCACCGCACCGTCCACAAACTAGCCGGCTGTACTAATACGCCAGGCCGACGGAAGAAATATCAACTACAATCTGGAAACTCTTCAGTCGTTTTGAGAATAATTTCGACTCCGTGCCAGTCTAGTCCAGATTATAATTATTTTTGGGAGTACCGTCTGTTATAACGTGTTTTATTCCACGTACTTATCATATATTGGTTTATAGGTCTTTTGAATATTTTTTCGTAAGATTTGTTGTTTATTTGGATTGTTCAAACAACGACAGGTTGAACAAAGACATTAGTTATTTTAGATTCCACATCTACATTAGAAGAATGTTCTAATGCTTTTTTAGCCGGTTATTTACTGCATAAGGTTTATCAGAAATTTGGGTGTAATTTTTGCGCATCTAAATATCAAAAAGAAGACGGACCAAACATAAGCCGTAATGAATTATTGCTTTTTTTCAATGATTACGGTTGTGCAGGGGAAACACGGTAACTTTTCTTGAAAAACACCTTTTGAAAAATTTATTAATATAGTACGTAATTTGTTGGTAAGTTTCAATGTTGCATTTGACCAATACAAATCTGCCCTTGATGTTTCAAAGAATATCAGGCATTATCTGCAAAACTCGGTTGATTGGGGTGAAATACTTGAGAATCCATCTTGTGCTTATCACAAAGATTTTATCTAAAGCTTATTCATCAAAATGAAAATGTTTCGGCATTTACAATGGGAAACGGCCAAACAAGAAACAAATTCTAGCAAAAATAATATTAAAATAAACCATATAGAAAAGTGTCGATATTATCAAAGTCAAAATAAAATATTTCATCTATATACGACCACCTTCAAAATTAGTCATTCACGAATCAAAAAAAATGTGTGAAACCATACATTATACATACGTTGGAAAGCGTGCGTAAATCAACAACGATTTTTATATGAGACTTTCATTATAACACCCAAAGGCGTGCGTAAATGACCAATGCTTTTTAAATGGGGTTTTCATTTTAACATTCTTTTTTCGCTACGTAATGATCGAGTTGCCTTGAATTTAGTCGTTTGTTGTATAAACTTTTGTGCTGTCAGTAAATTTGACAGAAGTGTCAGACAAAGTGAAAAATATTTTCTGTTATATTTGAAATTTTAATTACACCTATTTTGAATAGAAGAATTTCGAGAAGATTGCTTTTTTTTGGATTGCATACCACCTGAAACTAGAATTCGTTGTGTATATATTTGTTTATAGAAAATTTTTTTTCAAATATTTCAACCCCTTCGGAGCACATTTTTTTATTTTTTCTACATGTGGTCGTAGTTAAAGTTTTGTATGACACTTGTGCGGGAAGTACTTTTGCACACTCGTTGCGAAAAAGGCACTCGCCACGATCGTGCCTCGCAACTCGTGCGCAAAAATATAATTTCACGCACTCGTATCATAAATAACTATTTCTTTCTATTGTGAGTTCAAAAAACTCCATAAATGGGAAACCATTTCAAAACCTTGAAACCTAAATATTGGAGAGTTATTGGAACTTTTATAAGGTCAAGCAGTAATAGTGCTGTCCCCTAAGGGAAACATTATTAACACGTTCGCGGACAGAGCGGCATATCCCGCGCTATGTGCAGGGACAAGACGGGATATGCCGACACTTCGTATGATTTTCATGCGACGGACGCTTACTGTCCCAGGAGAAAACATAAAATTTCGTGAAAAGTTCATGCATAAATTCTGATAAGCCTAACCTAAGAATATTGTTCAACAGGTGCATTTGCTGTTTATCTGTGTCTGTGTACACATCTGTGCAGTCTGATAAGTGTTTTAAATACTATAAAGCAAGTGGTTTATAACAAAAGTAAGTAGTTAGGTAGGTATAATTTTGATGTTTTTCATACACGCGTTATTCAAATTTATTTTATTTGTTTGTAACAGAGTTGTGACGACGACTCGGCGCGGCGTATGCCGACAACTTTGAATTGTTTTTATAGGTACTGTACGCGAGCGAGCGATCAGTGCGGATGACGATATTGCAGATCCCAACTATATGTCAGAAAATGAGTTTTTGCAGAACAGCTCAGATGATTCCGTGTCAGAGGATAATGATCGAGACGAAACAGTAAATGATGATGCTCCCACTGGTCATGTGACTGGAAATGATGAATTGAGCGACAAGGAGTGGCAAGAGGATATTGACGATATACCAGATTTTAGTTTTGATAGCTCGAAGTCTGGAATACAGATCAAATTTCAAACAAATCCTTCCGTTATACAGTGTTTTGAAAAAATTTGGGACCATGGTGTTATGAACATGATACTAACATCCATGAATACATATTCAGAAGACTTAGGTAATACAGGAAGGCCACATAGAAGGCACAGTCGATATTCAAAAATCAAGCCAGTCACTATGCAGGAGTTGAAGCAATTTTTGGCATTGTGCATTCTCCAGGGTCATTATAAATTTCCTTCGATTCGAAAACTGTTTAGCATGGATCCACTGTATTACTGCCCTGCCTTTCATTACAAAATGTCAGGTAGGCGCTTTGAACAGTTACTACGAATATTTAGTTGTGCCAAGGGTCAAGTAGCCAATCCTAGAGACAAGCTGAAAAAAATAAGTCCATTGTTGAAAACATTACTTGAAACATTCAGAAGTGCCTATTATCCTATGGAAAACTTGTCTTTGGATGAGTCCCTTTCACTATTTCGAGGCCGCCTAAGCTTTAGGCAATATATAAAAAACAAAAAGGCTCGATATGGAATAAAATTTTACAGTGTGTGCACTACAGATGGCTATGTACTAAATATGCAGATTTATTCTGGAAAAAGTGAAGAGGCTTCAGGACTTTCAAAAATTGAAACATTGGTTACTTCTCTATTAGAACCCTATCTGGATCGCGGTCGTCATATATTTATGGACAATTTTTATAATAGTGTGGGACTTTCTAAAAATCTGTTACGAAGAAAAACGCATACGACTGGAACTCTGCGCGCAAATAGAAAAAATAATCCTAAAAAATTAACAAAATTGAAGCTGAAGAAGGGAGAGCATAAATGGAAAAGGTGTGGAAAAGTGTATGTCTCCAAGTGGAGGGATCGCCGCGAAGTTTTATTCTTAACAACTAAATATCATCCTGATCTTATTCCAGTCAAAAACCGTTTTGGACAGGAAAAAATAAAACCAAAGGTGGTGAAACACTACAACGATAATATGTCCGGAATTGATCGAAATGACCAAATGGTAAATTACTATTCTTCTCCTTGTAAAAGTATACGCTGGTATAAGAAGGTCATGTTTCACCTCTTAGACGTAGCGATCTGTAATTCTTTTTATATCTATAAAAAGTTCAATCCTGAACAACCTTGCTTGGATTTCGTGAAGAGTTAGTCAAAGAGTTTCTTGAAATACCTCAAGACATGAAAGACGGTCGAATGTTAGTTTGTTCAGGCCCAATATATGGCGCCGGTAAACACCCCCGGTTCCAAATTGATTTAGGCGGAAAACTACAAACTGTCATGCATTTTCCAGATAAAATTCCGAATAAGAAAGATCCTAGCAAGAGCCACCACATGAGGTGCAGGCAATGCGCGGGACATAAAATTCGCAAAGAAACGAAATACCTGTGTAAAACATGCCCGGAAAAACCAGCCCTGTGTATCGAGCGTTGCTTCGAAGAATTTCACAAAAAGTAGAACTCTAACATATTTTTATATGTTCCAAACTTCGTTTTGTACTTCAGTTCAATAAATTTTCAATGAATCATAATGAGTTTTCCTTGACGGCATTTAACGTCACTGTCCCAGCATATCAAAAAATATATTTCATAGGGACAAGACGGCATTCGCAGCTCGAGTTTTTTTGTAAAAAGAAACAAAAAAATGGCCTGTGGTTGGTGCCACTTACTTTTTGGTCAACAAATATTCATATTTTTGGTGGTGGCATTATTTGAGCCCCCCGATTTCACCTACTGTCCGCGAACGTGTTAAGGTTAGTGCTTGTCCTTATTTGTGCGCGATTACTGCAGTGCACTATCCCGACTTCATTTCATGTTTCATATTTATATGTCACAATTTGTAGGTGATCTGTGTCATCTGTGACACCTATCTTAATATAATGTCATTATGGAGTTTCATGTTTCAATAACTCCAAATTTTAAGTCTGTTTTAAGGTCGAGCACTATTTATTTGAGGTCATCACAATTACTGCAAGACAGTAAATTCGTGTTTACAATAACTCTTTAATATGGCTTCATTCTACCTCCGAACATTTTATTGTACGTGAAAAACATTTTTTTTTCAATGTTTTGTGGAAATTGGTTTATATTGGCACACACGCAGGATTAACACTTTTTAATTGAGTAATTAACATATTGAAATTTTCTTCAACAGAGTGGTTGTTTAGTTGAACTAGCGGACCCGACAGACGTTCTCCTGTCTTGTCTTACCATATTATACCAATTTTGACTATTTTTATTAAAAAATAGGGGACCCGACAGACGTTGTCCTGTTGAGTCAACATATAATATCTCATGAACATTGCTTTTCATATCTTTTGGCTATATTGTGTTATGTCTATCTTAATTGTTATAATACAATTTCATCTAAATCGGCCTACCCGTTTAGGAGTTGTTCAGTACGAACCCGATTGCAGCGCCACCTACCGGAACCAAAAGTATCCTATGCCTGTGTCTCGGTTCTAAGCTACGTCCATACCAATCTTCAGCCAAATCGGTTCAGCCGTTCTTGAGTTATAAATAGTGTAACTTACCTAACTCTTTTATATAATATATATAGATTAATTATTAATTATATTGGTTTAAATGAAATATTGATTCATTCAATTATTTTCTGTTATTAAATACATTTTGGGCGTTAATGTCCCCTTAGAGTATTTCGCTATTTTTCTATTTTATCGTTAAAATTAAGTGTTTTTACATGTTTACTTAGGTTCGCGTCTGCAAAAAATTATTAACCAACTTTTCTCATTTTATTTATTAAAAATTATGCACAAAATGAATTAATGGCAAGTTTCGTAACTCTGCAGACACGAGAATCGTTGTTATGTGCGCTACTGATCTTCCGTGCGTTTATTGAACGAGAGAGCAGTGCCACGACCTACACCCAACGGAGATATCGAAGCGACTGAAATCTCAAAGCCATATTCAGAGGTGCTGCCATCTACATGTCGTAGCCATAGGAGGACACGTTTCGCTCGTATGCGTTGCGTATCTTTCCTATTTTTTAATCAATGCTATTACATACTCCAGATATCCTATTACATATCACGAATTTTTAACACACGCGCACTATTAGCGTAAATAAATATTATATTCACTGATTTCATGGTCTCGCCATCACCATGATAAAAGTCTGACTTGATCGGCCCACTGTTCACTGTTGCCAAATTTCAGTATTCCGGCCTAGTGTTGTAGGTGGCCATGTGACCAATATCCGGTAACCAATGGCTTACGCATTCAAACGAAGATCCAAACAGCGTGAAAAAATTATCGCTGTAATTTGCTACTATATAGCTAATCATCAGTGTAATTTTGATCCTATTGGTCGATTTGAATTTTTTTCTCATTACGATTGGCTGACAGGATCGTTTAAAAAATAATCTCTAAAACCGTTAAGATTTGGGGATACTAACAGATATACCTTTTTTTGCGGCTTTATTCATTTTTTGCAAAAGTAGCGCTAATGTAAAAGGCAAAAAAGTTTCGCGTACATTTATGCCGCATACGTGGCCTATGTGGTGCCCTCTACAGAATACATCGAAATAGGTACAAAACTATGATTTCGCATATCAAAAAAACCCCCAACCTTGAATTTTTGTGCATATACGTCAAAAAGCGTTAGGGTTATTGTAAAAAACGAAAATTAAAATTTCATGTTCAACACCCTGTATCTCTCTTAATATCAACATTTTATTAAGGCTAGTTGGTTTAAATCGCAAAATTGAAACGCGAGATCTGCTGTCACATGCGTGAATAAGAGACATAAAACATATAAACATAACCTATCTGGAATCTAGATCTCCAATAACCACGCTTGATTCATCCCCTCCACTTTATTTCTGACT
>CAJUYG010002278.1:48142-59677 GCA_910591675.1 Galerucella calmariensis | reverse complement strand
CTTGTCGTACTTGTGTAAATCGTATTAAACTGTTTCCCAATCTTCATATTATAACTAATGAAATTGATAAATCCATACTTCTCATTCAAAGTACCTGTAAAATATTTCATAAAATTTTAAACGCATAATTATTATGGTCAATACTGTCAATGTACTTCTTCTTATTCTACAATTGGAAAGGCCTCAGCTAGCAGGGCCATCCAGCCAGTATAATAATATGCAAAATATTCAGAACGTGGCACAACAATTAAGCACAAAAACACAAAAAAAATTAATACGGTAACATCGCAATCACACTAATTAATTATTTAAAACATTAAGAACTTAATAAAACAGCGATTTATCAAATTGTAGAAGATTCTCAAAATACAAAAACACTCCCTAGCCAGGTTGCTCTATGATGTCACTGTCACTGCCACTGTCACTGTCAATACAATTATGTTCGTAGTATCAGTTGTTATGGGCGACGAGCGTTTTGCAAGTTTTTACGCTCGGCGAGCGTAAAGTAACTCTCCCCAATAAACGTCAACTTTTCGTTGTAAATGGCAAGCGAATAAGCTTACTTTTCAATGTGATTGTAGTAAAAATATATTTTGGTACTGTAAATCAAGATGTACAATACCAAAATTCCACTCATTTGTGAGATATCAGCCTTCAGAGAGAAGAAACATCATATTTTCAGATAATTGGGCAAAATGTTATCCAATTAGTCAATCGCTTTTGTTTGCTTAAATACATAATCCGAAGTACAGTTTTTGTGACAACGCAATGTAATTTTAAAAATTGGAACAGGAGACTGAAGTCATCCATTAAAAAAGTGGGCTTTTGTGGAAAATATCAACAAAAATTTGCATTGTAATTAAAGATTACAGAAGTGAATAAAAACTAATTTACTTTGAACGTGTTGGATTTTACATTTAATTTAAAGGAATTGTACCTACCACAGTTCATAAAGTATAAAAAACAAGCGGGCAGTCTCTGGGGACTGCCGATAAAAATTAGATCTAAGTAACTTGTGAATTGTATCGTCAAACTATTAGATTAAAATTTTCGAATTATCATTGGTTTATGAAGAAGTGCTTATGGTCAAGAATTGAAGTTTAAATTGGTGTAGTGTAATAAATTCAACAAAAGTTGAATAACATTTCAAATTTCGCGCTTGGAGTATATCGTCCTCGCTTCTGCCGGCAATCATGAAATTGATGGGCCAATTGCAATAAATCCTATGGCTAATAGCTGCTGTAGAAGAGATCGCCAGTGGCGGACCATTTGAAATTATTTTAAAAAGGATCAAGCTCACATATCTTTTTGAATTTTTTTGATACATACTCTGTTTTTATTTAGTATGTGGAGACCATTTCTCCAAACTTTTTGTTCTTCTCCCTGAATGAGAGATTATTGAATACTATCAAGTTAAATGAACTATAATTAGGCCCTCCCTTGCCTTGTCATTCGACTGTTGTTGGGTTTCATTTTAGGCAAACTTTCTCCAGAAAGGTCGCAAATGGTCGTTTTCACATTACTGCTGTCAAAAGCGAAGACGATATAGGTACTTTGAGATGAACTATAAGTACATGAGTTCTATATCATTTCTCCGTAGGTTATAGCTAACAATTTATTAGAAAATGTGTAGTGCAACGAACAAACAAGAGCTGAAGAACATTTTAAATTCAGCACTTGATGTTTGTAGATTTGAAAGCATAAAGCCGGCACGCATGCATTTCTCGAGACAGCAATGTATCTGTCCATATATTTATATATGTATGCACCAGCGCTAAACATTTTCCCCCACGTGCTCATTTTTTCAGCTTTTCTAATCTATGTAATATACCGAATGATAGTTGACATCTTACTATGATTACTCACTTTTATGGCAGAACATTTGTAGTTTGCTCAAAAAATAGAATTGAAAGAAATTGCGTTATATTCTACAGACCAACTCAATTCTTGTAGCGTGTACACTCTCCTGCATAAGTATGTAGTACCTACACGGGAAGCGTGCGGTGACGATAAAGCGAGTTTAATAGTTTCTGTTCCCCGAAAAAGTGCTCAACGCACATAAAGAAGTTTCGACTTCATAAACTCAATATTTTCAATACACCCGAAGCCTTTGAAAAGTTATTTAGTGTCAATCTCATAGGCATTGTGCAAATTTTGGTTTTCTATACACTTTTCAAGCATTTTACAAAAAGCCGGCAGAACTGTAGCATACAATATATTTCTCAATATGACTATACTATTTCAGGCGAGAACAGACGAATTTATATTACATTCAGATTATTTCCAGGCATATAACAATTTGCCAAAAACTGAAATTAAGAAAGAAGTTGTGAGAGTTGTAATAGTTACTATGGTTTCCTATCAAAAAAACATAAATAAACAGTTAACACACCATGATATGAAAGCATACCTATTAACAACACAACTAAATATTTAATACGAATCTTTTGAAAATATCAACCCAATATGGGACAAAATAATATTTTCCACTACTAGCTGTGAAGTTGACAATTATTGCTTCTTCTAGCCAACTAAGAAGTTGCATTTCTCTATTAGTGGTTGATATATTTTCCTATTATTAACCTAGGTCGCTATTGAACCAATTCAAACACTTTGAGAATTCAGGGATAGTAGTTCAACAAAAACTTGTTCAACATAATTTTGTATACCCAGGGAATTGTCTTTAACATATTTGTTGCTTGAAATTACTTATCAAGGTACAATTATTTGAATAAAAAAATGCCATCATCTTCAAACTCGTACTCGGCAAAAAATGTCCGATGACATAGGGAGTACACGTTCATAATCTATTAATTAGGTGAGGGACGATAACAGACAGTGTACCTGTCAGCAGCATCAGGGTAAACGCTTCTCATTTTGCGCTGTGGTGTAAAGTGTGAAGCATACCTATATTAAATGTTTTATGAATGCTCGCTTTGTACCCCATTATAACTCAAGGTGTTGTGAACGCAATACCGCTGTGATTTGTTTTTTCTTTAATTGCGCATGTGTTCGAAGTGAAACATAACCCACGCTTGGTTAAATTTTTGGATAAGGTCGTATAATCAGTCGTAACTACGTTGCACTCCATATTGGTTATTATTGTATTTTATTGCTCTGTGTGTTTGAATTGTGATAGCAACAATAGAAAAGCTCATATGCACCGTTTCCTCATCAAAGATCCTCTGGTGAGTAGTATTTTAGCATTGAAATAGTGTATAGTGTCATTACTTCCATTTTTTGTCTCAAATTTGGCTAGTACTGGAAGAATTGTCTATACACAACGGTGGTGGAGACATTTATAAGCCTCGCACCTCATACCGCTCGGGTTAAACCACTCAACGAAATGATTTTGGTGCTCGGTCAATGATAAAAGATTCCACCACCTTAGTGTATAATATACTAATGTATTGTCCCTTCGTAATACAGACAAAGATAGAGAATTTAGGAATGCCCCTTTAGATTTGCGAGAGAGAGAATATTTCTCTTAATTTGATACCTAACTGACGTATCGTTGAAAAGATGTACTGTTATAACAAGTGACAAATCATTGAACCTTATGAAACATAGGTTGTATGGAGTACAAAGACAAGTGACATATCGTTGAGAAGGCCGTTTCACATATACAGAATGTATTATTGGAAGGAAAAATTGGGTGACATTGACTGTCTAGATATATCTTACATATACAGGGTGTATCATTAAAAAGAAAAAATCAGGTGATCCTCCAGTTTTGTCATGACATGTGTGATATTAGTATTTGTTTTAATTTTAAAAAATGTGTAACGAAAATTTGTGGAAAATGACATATCGTTGAACCCTATGAAACATTCCTTCCAACATAGGATGTATCATTAGAATACAAAGAGAAGTGACATATCGTTGAAAAGGGTATCTAGATACGTCTTACAGGGTGTATCATCAGAGAGAAAAAATGAGCTGATAAAAACGGTTCATCAGTTCGTTTGGTTTTACCTTTTTCACAAGAATGGGACTTTTTCATGGCTGCTTATCACCCAACCAATTCTTTGAATTATAACGTTTAGTAACCCTATGATAAGCAATATAGTAAAATTAAATTGCTACGTCAGCAATATGGAAGATAAAAAAAATATCTATGCCGGCTCTTTCATAGGTGTAGATAATGTAATGGAATAATTCCCCCATGGTAACGTTTTATCCGACCTAGGAATTAGTAGCGTTTATCATCATCAGGGCTGAGAGCGATTTTTTGTTGAGTTATTGAATGTACCACGTGGTTTTCAGATTGAATTAGATTCTGAGATACTATTTTCTGTTTCCAGCTATCTAAGCACTCAGCATATAATCCTCGAATGTGATAACATTCTTCACAACTGATGACTTGACCCCCTTAGCCTTCTTTCCAATACCAAAGCTCTTGATTTCTACATCTATTTCATCTTCATCATACCCCTCATCAATCATCTTACCACGTTTCTTCGGTATATCACTCTCAGTTCTCATTACTCTGGTGGTATATAGTTTAGATCTTAAGCCTACATAATCGGTCATCGGCACCCCATTATTTTCATCCTTTATCATCCCGAGAACTTTTTTTATTAAATTGAGGAATGTTGAAGATGTTATCTTCAGGATGATCAGAGGTATTGAAGCGCGAGTGACAATCATGTCTTATGACTTCATGAGGATCCTGATGAAGCTCGTGAATCAGAGAATTAGTGTCCGTATACAAGACTGAACAATCGGGAAAAGAGTTGACCATATACCCATAGTGAGAGTCGTGGATAGTCATCTTTGCCAAATCAAGGATAGTTTGTCCAACGTATATGGGTTTATTCAACCATACGAGCACCTTGCTAAGTTCTACAGCTACCAAGTTTCCGCTGAAAATGGTGCGTCGGATTCCATCGGTGGAGGTGTTTGATTCATAGTGAATATGTTATTGGCCCCCAACTAGCATAGTTGGAATAGAAAAACTGTTGATTTAAAATTAATAAACACCCATAATGTGTTCTCAAATATAATAAATATTTTCATTTTATGAAATTTAACAAAATGCATAACCACTGATAACGACCTGCTTATCACACTGCAAACAAGGAAATATAACTAGATATCTAAAACCTCAAGGCTGCAAGTAGTTTTTGTTAATCGCTTATCGCAACAACCTCATTTGAAAATTATCAACGTTATTTCTGGAATGTTCTGAAAATCGTGACGAGTACCTACTTATAGCGGGAGTTTAGAATGGTTCATCATAGTTGACTTGTTCCCAGTTCCCAGCAGTGTACCTGGATTTTTAAATTGTAAGTACATTTATATAATTTAATTCTCTTTTTCCAAAATAAGACACTTAGATGTTTTCGTTTAGGTCCAATTTTACATAAATTTCTAGGGTTTGTTGATTAATATTTTTCAGAGTTTCAATCATATTTGTTTCAAAATTATTGGATTTTCTGATAGTAATTTGGTGATTTATTAAAGACTATATTATATTCAGATTTTATAATTTTAAAAGCTGTTCATATGTCTTTTCGAACACAGGCATAGGAGTTAGTTTATTCAATAAAATTATTTACTGTTTTAGGATTTTCATATATTATACGAAAACTGATGGCAACGGTGTTTTGGGATGCCAAAGGGGTGTTGTTGGTTGATTTCATGGAACGTGGGACGACCATTAATCAAGACGTGTACTGTGAAACACTGAAAACATTACGACGGGCTATACAGAACAAACGCCGTGGTATGCTGACTTCCGGTATCGTTTTTTTGCACGATAACGCCCGTCCTCACTCTGCTCGCAGAACAACAGCCCTTCTTGAGTCCTTCAAGTGGGACGTTTTCAACCATCCACCTTACAGCCCAGATCTGGCGCCAAGCGATTATCACCTCTTCATGCACATGAAGAAATGGCTCGGGTCCCAGCGGTTTGATGACGACGAAGAGCTCAAAGATGCGGTCACAGGCTGGCTCAAGGCACAAGCGGGTGATTTTTATGCAGAAGGAATTTCAAAGCTTGTGAAGAGATACGATAAGTGCCTCAATCGTTATGGAGACTATGTCGAAAAATAGTGCAAAGATGTAGTTGTAAGATGTATATATTAAAATATTTTTACTTAACTTGGTGTATTTTTTTCAATCAACCGGAGGTTAGTTTCTGAATTGCCCTCGTATTTATCCTGTCTCAGGTAATAATTTTCTCTCTATAGCATCCAAATATTTTTTCAATTTTAAATTGTTTTGGGATTGTGTGAGTTTTGTTTGGTTAAAGTTTACTACTCATACGTCCTTATGAAGGCAAAGAAGTGAGAATATAATTATTATTTAGTATTTTTTCAAATTTTAGATGGTTTTTGGGATTTTTTGGGTTCCATTTGATTAACATTCATTTAAAAACTGCGTCCTTTTGAAGAAGTGAGTTTATTGAATATAAATGTGTTCCAAATTTAGTATAGAGTCAACGCCTTAACGATTAAAATGGCATAAAACGTATGATTTACATTATACTATACTATTGAAGGTAAACGATGGTCTCTCTGATTTTAAATAAAACATATTACCATTTAATCTCATTTATTCAAAAAATATTCCTATCACAATTCACAAATTTTAATATATTATATTTTCTTCTCTCAATGTATTCATCATGACTGCTTTTCCTGCTACCATTAGTTTAATATTAAAAGCGGACAAAATCTATCAAATCGTCATCATAATAAATTGTATTTGGTTCCTAATCATATGTTTTTTTTTAAGGGGAGTTGCTCCTTAACTACTTGTGGTTTTCTTGAACTTTTGACATCTTTTACGTCAGTATTTGGTTCCTTATCATATATATTTTTTTTAATGGTAGTTGCTCCATAGTTGCTCAGGGTTTTGTTAAATTTGATTGAACATGCCTGTTGTGTCAGATGGCCTTTGACATCTCTCCAGATAATTCCAATATTTGCTTATGTATTTGTAAATCAATTGGGGTTTTGGGATTTTCATAGAATACCAATTGCTGTTAACGAGGTGTATTTTGAAACATTTTGTTGCCTGTATTTAGATGTTTGTCATCCAGAGGTGAATTTTCTTAGCATCAAGCTTCCATTTTTCAATTGTGGACCCATCGCAATCTTCTGCTATCAGCATTTAATCTTGATTTTTGTCATGAATTTGTGGTGACAAAACCTTTCTCTACTAATGGGGGTAGTGGTTTCTTCGGAATCAATTGCTTCTGATGAATTTGCTATTTGTTTTAGAGGCCTGAATAGGTGTTTCTCTTGACCCCGCTCTTCTAAGATAATATTATTTTTCACTTTTGCAAGCACTGATACATTCTTGTCGATGTTCACTAGATATTTGTTTTCAATATTTATACCCGCTCAGAAGGGTGTCAGCGCAATATCTGACAGGTAGCAGAGCGCTAGCGACAGGTATCTAAGCAATAGCTAACAGGTATCAGAGCGCTAGCTGAGGAACATAATAACGTTATCAGACAGTTACCAGAGCGTTGTTTTCATCGTAATAGCGTCGTTTGCAGCGTTTCAAGACGGCGTTGGCTTGCATTGATCACTGAATCAATGTTGTCATTCGGATATTATTTAGTTCAAACTTGGAGTCGATAGTCAGTAATACTTCTAATTAGTGGAGGGGGTAATCATTCCAATTTTTCTGGGAAATATAGCAGAATTCCTACTTCTTTAGCGCTAGGCAAACTGAACTGAAAATTGTTCTAGTTTGCGTATGTTTTCCATATGTCAGTACTATCCATAAATTTTCCACAAATATCGCAAAATGACTGTCATTTATTATCTTTTAAAACCATCATGACCATGATGACGAGGAATCTACATGCCAGCATTTTGACCTTCTTTTAACACAGACTTTTCGACCAGCGATACGTTTTCTAGTTTCTAGCATCGCATATATTTTCCATGAGTACCTCATAGTCAAATGAAAATGCGTCAAGTGTAGAATGACTAATGAAACTTGAGGTCGATTGTCAGTAAGATAGATGGAAAAAAACTGACCCGTGGCGCCCTTTATTTGTACGGGTGTCGCCACACGTCCGTACCTCCCATCAGATGGTTGTGAACTTACAACCGAAAAAGAAGATTCCTGTAATTCTTACAGTTTTTAGCGGCACATTCAAAATTACTGTAATTTTACTGCAAATTTATGGTTCATTTTTTGATATTTCATTTCAAGTTACTCAACACTGAATTTATATTATAATAACAATCAAATAGCCCAGTTGAATTAAATGGATCATTTAATGCCTGAAGTGGGGAAAATATAGCAATAATCATCAAGTTCACATATTTTATTACATTTAAAAATTGTACAATAAATTGAACGTTTTTTACATATTTCAATGACAATGAAAAAAAAATAAATGTTCAACAACAGTGCTGGGAAGTTCAAAGCTGTATGGGAAAATATCAGTTTTCCGTGTGTCTGAAAGTGTACAATTATCATTCTGTTACAGAACGTTCAGTCGTCTTCATATTTGTATAGAAATTCAAAAGTAAGTTTAAGGTCAATCACCAATTTTCTCCAACATGTTATTTAAGGATTCAAAACGTCTTTAAGAAAGATGCAGCAGTAAAGGTGGAAGTGACGTTTTGTGGTTCATTTGAAATAGTGAAGGGAGACTAGGTTTAGAATGATTATAAGTACTCCACCACCTCGAACTCTGCAATTTATAGAGAGACCAATGTGAACGGCTGGTTCGACTCCAAGGTTACTGCACCGATATTGAAAGAACTTGAGGAGTTTCAGGAACGAGACTCAGGCTGGGCGCAGGAGAGGGTGATAAATTTTGGTGTCGACATTAACAAATAAACACCTAAACTTTTCTCATCCCATACTGAACTACCCGCACAAATTGAGAAGAAGAAAGCATGCATCAACGTCAAAATGATGATAACGCATGCTTTGCATGGGCTATAACGTCTTCATTATATTCTTGCAGTGAAAATTCGGATAGATTATTATCATACCCCCATTACTCCACCAATTTGAAGTTGAAAGGTATTCAGCTCCCAATGACTGTTGGACGAATCTCAAATCTTGAAAATTTTGACAGAATGATGTTTCCATTAATGTATACATCCTCCAGAAAAATAAGAAGAGCTTTGAAATGCTTCCCACATACCTCTCGAAAGATAAAAAGGATCGTCATGTTAACCTCCTTCTAATCCAATACGATATGATGATACCGAAGCCCCTGTTAGATACCAATACGTCTGAATCAAAAACCTTTCTCGTCTACTCTTCAAACACCTTAGCAAAGAGCACGGACAAAAATACTTCTGCGATAGATGCCTTCACTACTGTAGGTCGCAGGAGAAGCTTGATAAACATACCGAGGAATGTGTGAAAATTAACGAGACTGCTATCAAGATGCCTGAGCCCGGAAAAAATATCTTGAAATTTAAAAATTATAAGAATAAGGAGAAAGCTCCGTTTATCGTTTATGCAGATCTATAGAGCGATACTCTTTCCTATTACAAAAGTTATCGTGGGCAGGAGTGCATGACATGGTTTGCAAATTAGATGAGCAGTCTTTCTGAAGACATGGCTACCGTGTTTTGGTGCCCGTATGATATTGATATGACCTGGTTGCAGGAAGTTGAGCCACATCTGTGAACAACCCTTCACGTCAGAAGATAAGAAGGTGAGCGATCATAATCACCTTATCCCCACCAACAACTATCGTGGAGCAGCTCATGGATCATGCAATGTCAACTAGGACAGTCACGTAGTAACGGTAGTATTCCATAATTTATCAGGGTACGATGCGCATCATATTGTTGAGGATGTAGCTACTAGGACGAAGGGAACCGTAGACTTGCTACCTATCACAAAGGAGACATATATTCCTTTCACTAAGCACGTGGATGATGCACTCATCCAGTTTAGATTCATCGATAGCTTCCGTTTCATGAATTCTTCTTTAGATAAGTTAGCGTCGTATCTGACTGAATATCCTAATCTCAAGTCACAGTTCCCAGAGTTACCCGAAGATCGCTCAAATATGTTGACGAAAAAGGGTGTAATGCCTCATGATTATATTTCATCATTCTAGCGATTCGATGAAGCAACCTTACCCCCACAAGATGCTTTTTATAATAAATTGGATGATAAATCATGCTCCCGAAGAAATTATCAGAGAGCACAAGATGTGTGGAATAACTTTCACTGCAGAAATTTAGAAGACTACGTTGATCTATACATGAAGACGGACATTCTACTTTTGGCAGACGTATTTGAGATGTTCAGGACTAGTTGTCTTGAAACTTATGATCTTGATCCTGCCCATTACTATACGTTACCCGGATTCACACGGGATACAATGTTTAAATATACAGACGTTAAGCTGGAGCTTCTGACAGACTTGGATATGTTAGGTATTCGTGGCGGATTAAGTCAAGTTTGTAGTTGAAGAAGAGCTACAGTCAACAACCAATATATCAGCAACTACGACCCACACAAGCCGACAACGTTTATGATGTACTCTGATATCAACAATCAGCTTAGTTATACTTCTTTTAAAATAGTGAGACACTAATCTTTTGTTTCCGTTACAGTACGGCTGGGCCATGAGTCAATATCTTCCATATGGCAACTTTGGATGGTCGGACACTGATATTGGCGTTATGACTATCCCCGATAATGCTAATATGGCGACTTTGGATGGTCGGATACTAATATTGGCGTTATGACTATCCCCGATAATGCTAATGAGGGATATATTTTGAAGGTAGACCTTGAATATCCACAAAACCATCATGATTTGCACAAGGATATTCCATTCTGCCCCCAACGCATCAACCCAAAGACTATGAAACCTCCGAAAAAAGTGGGAGAACTCACTAAATCGATAACAACCCTTCACCATAAAAATAAGTACATAATTCATTATCGAGCATTGAAGCAAGCGTTAGCTCAGGGATTGGTGCTGACAAAAATACATCGAGTCCTGAAATTTAAGCAGTCACCATGACTGAAAAGATATATCGACCTCAACACTGAGCTGTGGAAGAATGCGTCAAATGTGTTTAAGAAGAACATGTTCAAACTAATGAACATCGCAGTATTTGCTAAGTTTTTAAATACCTCAATAATTCTATTTATCTGTTCCAGGCAAGACCATGGAATATGTACGCAAAAGGGTTAACATTCGCCTTCTTATAGAATGGAATGAGCGATATGGAGCGGAGGCTTACATCGCCAAGCCAGAGTTTAAGAAAAGCACCATTTTCAGCGAAAAACCTGATTTGGTGGCTGTAGAGCTTAGCAAGGTGCTCGTGTGGTTGGATAAACCCACTCACGTTGGACAAGCTATCCTCGATTTGGCAAAAATGACTATCTACGACTTTCACTATGGGTTTATGGTCAACGCTTTTCCCGATTGTTCAGTCTGGTATATGGACACTGATTCTCTGACTTACGTGCTTCATCAAAATCCTTACGAAGTCATAAGACATGATTGTCACTCACGC
This sequence comes from Galerucella calmariensis, assembly GCA_910591675.1. Classification (NCBI taxonomy): domain Eukaryota; kingdom Metazoa; phylum Arthropoda; class Insecta; order Coleoptera; family Chrysomelidae; genus Galerucella; species Galerucella calmariensis. The sequence continues at coordinate 48,200 of CAJUYG010002278.1, read as the reverse complement.
TTTGATACCTCTGTAATGATATTCATTATTTTAGATATTTAGTAATATATATTTCACA